>JARYZH020000599.1:0-111923 GCA_030021035.2 Notholithocarpus densiflorus
TGTAGTGTAAAACAGATAATCTAATATGGTAAAAATATATAAGAATTTTTTTATGAGCTGATCCGAATGCTAAGAGTTATCTAAGATGGTCCAGCTATTCCTTTCAAAATATTGTGCACTAACTCCAATTGTCTTCTCATTTGCTTGAAGTTATTACTACTCATAACTCTCGTTAATTTGTGGCCAAAATTGAAAGGATTTTCCATTGAGAAAGGCGAGTCCATGCATGCCGCAAATGATTATTTTACTGTTCCAGTTGCCCAAGGTTCGTGAATAACGAGTGCCAATGAAGAGGGTAGCTAAATAAGGCACCTCCCAGAGTGAATTCTATATAAAAAGGAAACAGCCAAGCCAAAGAAGCCACTGAACTATATTATAGACAATCCATTGAAAGTTCCATAACCCTTCACATATACCAAACATGGGCCATGGCTAACACTAAGGTAAGCCTGAAATTATTTATAGACAATAGGAGTCACCGAGTGATTTACGCTGAAGCTGGCAAGGAATTCATCGACTTCCTCTTTACCATTCTTGCCCTGCCTGTCAATCTTTCGTTCCGTTTCTCAATCAGGAAATGGTGGGCAGCTTGGAAATCATTTACGAGAGCTTTAAGAATTTTTGTCCTACTTATCTTGAATCATACGGGAACCAATCCTCTCTCATGTACCCCAAAGTATATTTCCCTGGTAATGCTGGAGGCCCTCTCCAATCGCCAAACGTTCAATCATATATCAACATCCATGATATTCTGTAGGTGTTGTAATGAATAATGATCACGCATTCGTCTCTGATTTTTAGATCCATGCGTCATTCCTAGCGGCAGCGCATTGTGTCCTTTGTGCGGAAAATCTATGGATCGTCCTGTTATATCTTCTTTCATTTTGGTGAATTTTACAAAATAAGCAAGCTGAGGATACTATTTGTAGCTACACGAATCCTTATTCCTAAACATGATAATATTAATTGTCCTTTTAGGTAGACTAGCAAGTAGCAAGTGTGTAATTCAGGAAGGGAAAAAAAAAAACAACTTTGGTTTAATATCGAAAAATGAGATATTGTAACCAGGTAACCATGTTTTTACCATTAACTCATTGAGCATTGTTGTCACTTCTATGTATAACATATAAATACAAAAGAATCATTTTGATCTTTTTATCTTTGCTATTGCTAGGGAGTGAAGTTGCTGAAGGCTTCTCTGCAGTCAAAGACTGTTCTCACTGATGTTCTTCTTCCATTGTTGAAACCAGAAGGAAAACTAGAGGTAGAAACATCCTATTAATAAAGTTACACATTTTTCAAACCTTAAATTTCTAAAAGATTTAATGATTAAAAAAATCACTATTGTCTCTGCTCTCAATCATTATTAAGCATTTAATATTGCCTTCCAACTTAGCTTCCTAATTAGTACTCTTACGTTTTTTTCCTCTCTCCCTTATTGATTATATTTCCGGCTATTATAACGCTTAAAGAGTGAGAGACAGACAACCATGGGAGGCAATGGTGCTGATGCTGTTGCTGCCCCTGCTGGTGGTGGTGCCCCTACAGCAGCTGCTGCTAATTCGAAGAATGAGGAAAACGTGGAAGACACAGGGGCCGAAGAATGAGGAAAACGTGGAAGACACAGGGGAGTGTGGCAATTAAGAGGATTTCTATCTCGGCCTAGCCGGCCAGAAAGTATTAGAAAAAGAACCATAAAAAGAAACTGTATGGTTTTTTTTTTTTTTTCCTTATGATAAATATAAATAAACACACTACTCTCTCCACAATATAAGTCAGAACTCTACAACATATTTACAACAATACAACTACAAATCATGCGTTGCCAAAATACAGGAATTTATTCCAAAACTCCAAATGAATCAACACAAGACCACAAACCCCCCTAGAAACTCCAAAAGCAAATCTAGGATTGGCACACCCAAGGATTACAACTCCAAGAGTTTCATCTCCAAAAGAACTAAATATGGCCTTTTTAAAATTAGCAAGGCTGAGTCACCAACTATTTATAACACGAGTCTCCCAATTAGTGTAGTACTCCAATCACCACCAATAAACTGAGCTTCATGCCCGACATATAGCAATTGATCTGTAAAAGTGTTGGAGGGTACGTGAGATGAGCTAAAACCCAATAAGTAGCATAATTAATGGGAGTAAGGGAAATGCAAGTTTCGTAATAATAAACATTTTACAAAACATGTCATAATTGGGAATTTCCAACTGAAATACTATTAAATCATTTTTCAGTAATAATATGACAAAAATGATTATACAAGGTAGCGCCAAGCTTATGAGCAATAACACCTTTCCAAAACCAAAAACAAGGAAATCCAGCACAAGGCAGAATGTTAAACAAACACCATACTATCACATAGATAGGTCAGGAGATCCACCCATTCACAATTGGCATGATATTATCCTCTCTGGTAATAAATCTCTTGGCCCCATGTGCAGTAGTCTCACCCATAACCTCAAGGTTTTGCCTCTCCCCACCCATGAGCAGCAGGGAGAACGAGTCAAATATGACTTATTTTGCATGTGGTCTCTTGGCCCCATGGGTAGCAGCCTCACCCACACACAATTAAGAAACCTCTTCCCCCATGGGGGGCAGGAAAGAACGCATCATCCAAAGTGAAGGGCACTGAACTGGATCTGACATCGTTGTCACAAAGACTACAGAAATCAAATCGGGTGATCACCAAAAAAATCACACATAGCATAAGGTTAAAACAATATAAAGCTCACAGGTTACATGTACTTTCAAATACATAGTTTATATCCAGGTAGTTTTAGAAAAATCTTAAATAACCAAAACTTCCATAAAGTTTGTAAGGTTTTCAATTTCATTCTTTGTCAACAAGGTTTTCTATCAATTTCCCAATAAGACATCTTTAGTATTTTCAAATAATACCATAAATCCATGAAATCCACTATCAAAGGAATTCAAGATGCTTTTCTTTTCTATGCCAAATATTCATGCATTTCCTCATCTGCAATATTAAACATGATGTGCTTTTCATATGTAATAATATATAGTAGGGTCACAACACGACTCTTTTTAGGAAACCATAGTTTCACAAATAATTTTTCAAAATGTGTTTAACCCAAAAACAACATTTTATACAATAAGATTATTTTTCTAAAAATCCCATTAAAAAGCCACTTACCTCGAAAAGCCAACCAAATTAACCTCAACCGAGCATCACATAATTAACCAATCCAGTCACTAGGTCCATCACCAAGAGTATCGGAACCTAGAAACAAAATAATCAAGCCTATCAATAACAAGGCCTATCACAAAGTGCCATTACACTTATCTCCATAAATCAAAATGATCTCCTAAAATCAAACCAAAGGCCCTAAATCCTAGCTTGCCCAACCTAAGACAAGTACCCATTCCCAAACGGGAACCAAACAAGCATACAAGAACTCATAGTGCCATAACACAAAACTAAAGCATTTAATTCTCTCTACAAGCAATGTGCATATAAGCATAACATAAAACACATCACTTCAAAATAAAGGTAGCATATCTCATGAGTTTTCTTTTTGGGTACTAAATGATTAAACCAAACCATAATTAAAATCAACTAAGTAAAACACATGAATTTACAAGCCAATCCACTCAATAAAGGTTTGAAGTAAATTCCACAAAATGTCAGTGTTTTCATCACACTTTCAGATTCACTACATAGTAGGCCAGCCATTTTGTAAATATGGTTTGGTCCATGAAAAGTTACCCGATTAATTCGAAATTTAAGGGAACATACCCCTATATATAGGCCAAAATGGGCATTTGCTCATTTCACCAAAACTTTCCAGCAAAATGCCTCATGTCTGAAACTATTTAGGGAAGTGCTCCTGTTTTGAAACTCGATTTTATAAAAATCGAGTTTCAATTTAAAACTCGATTTTTAGACAATTGAGTTATACAGAACTGAAAATTAAAAAAAAAAAAAAAAAAAAAAAATTATGGAACTCAAGTTCCTTGAAATTTTTTTTATGGAACTCGAGTTCCTTGAAAAACATTTTGTGGAATTGAGTTCTAGAATTTTTTTTTTCTAAGTCCATGTTTGCTATAACTCGATTGTCCAAAACTCGAGTTTTACATTTAGAACTCGATTTTTAGAAAATCGAGTTTCAACACAGGGGCATTTCCCTAAATAGTTTCAGAAAGAGGGCATTTTGATGGAAAGTTTATGAGAAAGGGGTAAAAGTCCATTTTGGCCCCTACACACACACACACACACACAGAGTACCACAGAAAATATAATTCAGCTCAAAAATATTTTTATATAATTTATTAAAAATCACATATTGCGACTGACTCAAATCTGCCCCTCACAACTTTAGAATCCAAAATAAAATTTCTATAGTTTTAATACTAGCCCAAATGCTTTGAGACTTTATTCACATTAAAACCACATGATTTAAAGTATATTAAAAACAAGGAATCAAACTCATAATCTCATATAAACAATTTATCAAACACTTGGTATGCAAAAAGCACATGCTCACATCACTTGCATAAATTTATAGTTAACACTACACCCAAACCCACATATGCCAAAGTCATTTCAAAATGCAAGGAAACCTCTTTCAAAAATTAACCCCAATCTCCCATATAAATCAAAAAACCCAAATGATTTCTTAAGAAACCCAACTTACACGGTGGCCAAGCAATACATCCATCCATTTCACCTGATTATATTAAAAACCTCCAATCAAGTCTTAAATGTCCCAATTAACTCCATAAAACAACTCCCAAAAACAAACTCACAACATTGGGTGAAGGAGATTTTACCTTAGATTCATGTTGGGAGAAGTCACAAACCATGAAAAATAGTTTGGTGGCCGAAAATCTAGTGGAAGCTAACCGAGAGACCAAAAGGGAGGAGAGATTCGAGATGTGTTTGTGTTTGTGCTTGAGGGTCCGTTTGGGAACAGCTTATTTAGTTGAAATTGAAAACTTTTTGCTGAAAGTGTAGAAAATAAGGTTAAAAGCTAGCTGAATAGTACAATGAGACCTATAAATAGTACCAAAAGTGCAATGAGACCCATGAATAATACCAAAAAAAAGCTAAAATTTCAAATAAATTGAAGCTTGTAGCTCATCCCAAATGGGCTCTGAGTGTGAAAGGAAAAGAGGCAGCCCTTCACTAGCCGGTGGGAGGGAGAGAGATAGGGGGTAGGTGTGGGTCTACAAAAAATCAATCACCTTTGTTTTTCTGTAAAATGTGAAACATATGCAATGATGGGTATTTTTAGGTAATTCGACAGCTCAAAAGAAATAATGAAAGCGTGCGAATAAACTTGGGCCCAAACCAGTGATTGGAGTTGCTGGTTGTGTGTATAGAGGCTCTTTTGATAAGCTTGTGCTTTTGGTAGAATGTGGCAAGTTTTAAGTCTGAAATTGGATATTGTTTTAGATGTTCACGAGCAATTAATGAATTTTTTTTTTTTTGGGGGGGGGGGGGGGGGGGGGGGGGAGATGATGAAATTATCTAACTTTTTTCAATTGTGGATTCAAATTAAAACAAATAACAATCTATCACCTAAGATGTGGGTATAGTAATTTTCTATTTTTAATGTATCTGTTTAGTTCTATATAACATTTTGGTATTGTGTCAAAAATAGTCTCGATAAGTGTTGACGTGCCTAATGGCCAAAATAAAAAATTATTTTTATACTACCTAAGAGCATTCACATCAACTTGTGCAAAAAATTTCATCTATCTTAGCATAAAAATATAATTTTTCAATTTTACATACTCACTTTTCAAAACACCCCACATCAGATTATCTATTTTACACTATGTTACATTGAAATATCAATTTTTCTTGAATTTTTTAATTATTTCTCTTTCTTTACACATAATAACCTCCATCCACTCTCTTCATTTAGACTTCAGTCTCGAGATACGTAAAAAAATGATAAAAATCTATATGTAAAGTGAATAATGTCAATATAAACTTACATTGTAGCAACTTTGCATATAAACTTACACAATTACTGTAGAAACTTTGCAAATATACACATTTTTAACTTGATTGATGTGGGTGATTTTGGAAATTGAATGCATAAAAATGATACATTTTTCTATTTTGCATTGTTTGATACAAATGCTCTAACATGCCACATGGTCTAACTTGTAGAAACAGTGACTTCAAGTCAGGATAGTAATGTATTATAAACCCGGTTTAAAACACTATTATTACTATTTTCGTGTATGTTCTAATAAATTCTGTTTACTCAAAAAAAAAAAAAAAAGTCTAGTTCGGTGCACAATTGTGTGTATTATAGCCTGTGTGCGCTAGTTATCAGATGAACTCGCTACGTCATTGCCCAATTTTCGGGATTTTGAAAGCCACGGAGGATGAACTCGCTAACTGGTTACCAGATATTGAGAACACCAAGTAAATGGCTTCCATTTGATCTCAACGCTGGAGCTTTTCATCCTCTTCCCAGGCTGAGGCCCTTTAGACAAATCAAAGATTAATTTGGTAAGTGAATCCCTAGTCCTGACTGGAGAGGAGGATCAAATCTAGGTGTGTTAAAAAAAAAAATATTGAACACATTAAAACATTGAAAGAAAAAGAGAGAGATGAAGATTTTAGTAATTTCAAATTGAATACTGCGCTTGACTTACTTGTTTTTTTGTCCTCTCTCCCTGCTCTATGGAGTCTGGCTGGTTCTATCTTCTAAGATGCCATTCATTCGCTATTATCATTTATCAATATATCATATATATATAGCTCCAAACGCACTGATATCAACGCAAAAAAAAAAAAAAAAAAAAAAATAAAAGGGAAAAAATAATAATTAAAAAAAAAAATCAACAGATGATTTGCTCTCTCTCTCTCTCTCTCAAATGGAACCTAGAGCGAGAGATTTCCCCAAATCTTTTTTTATCTCCGCTGTCTCCTCTCAGATGGGCCTCTCCATCGGCAGTGCCAGCTTCGCTGTCGCCGTCAATTGAGTATTCTCAGGCTCTCCGATCTTTCCCACTCTTCGTTCTCCCTAGTTAGGTATAGGGATTCGGTTCCTTAATCAATAATCAAAAGTTTAGTTTTAAATTTTTAACTAAACTATATTTAAAAATATTAAGTGTTAATTTTGCTTTTTCTTTTTTCAACTTGTTATGGAGAGATTTGCCTGCAAGTGTTTTGGTACTTGATTAATTTTGCATTTTTATTCCAAATTTATAGGTTATTTGTTAAATTTTTGTAAAAATATTCTATTAAAAATTTAAAATATTTCATTACTTATGTAAACAAAAGGGGGTGTTAAATTTTATTTATTTATTTATTTATTTATTTGATAAACAAGGGTATCTAGGTCTCTTTAAGTATCATATTATTCTCTTGGGAATGTGCAGTCCCCCGTCCTACACACGTCGGGTTATTACAGGGAGGAATCCCATGTGGATGGCCCTAAGATACTGGCAAGGAGTTTCGAACCCAAGATCTTATGGATATCATGAGACCTTAGTTTCAATTTCTTCAAACCTCATGGGAGTGAGGTTTTTTTTTTTCATTTAGGCTTGAGGTGGAGTGTCATTCATTTCTTTCAAACCTCAAGGGAGAAGAATGTAACTACCCCAAATTTTTATTAAAAAATAATAATAATAAAGAAAAAAGTAACAATTATCCTTATCCCCCTATCTCTTTCCTCATAATTTGTTGTTCACCTTTAAATTAGGACTGAAGTTTTTAGTTTCAAAATCCTTAATTTTAGCTTCAAAGATTCAAATTGGAATATACTTGTGCGGACATTTTTTGTGTGATTTGTGTGTATCATCTTACCCAGTTTGTAAATGGCGGCAGTTTGATTTTAAATATGTACTAAAAATATGGTATGAAGCATTGTGTTTCCATCCAAAGTACAAAACACCTAGGAATGTGATAAGGTGTACGAGTTTGTGGGTGTGTAATTTTTTTTGTGGTACTTCATCACACTCCTAGGTGTTTTGGTGATTCGTAAACACATAAATCTTAGTGACAAAGCTTAAGCCCCAAATTTAGATGAATGAAAAATATTTGAAAAACCTCCTAACACTTGTAGCGCATGCCGCATGCGAAGATATTTTATAATGCTTAAATATTGCTAATGTGTGCATTGTACAATTGTAGCGCATCGATGTTATTGGATAAATGTTTTAGTTCAAGAAGCATTCAAATTGAGTAATGTTTTTAAAACTAGTTTTTTAACAATATAGATAAATTAATACTAGCCTCATCACACGCGTAAAGCGTGTGCAATGAGACTCTTTTTTGGGGTTTAGTGTCATAGTTTTTCGTTCATCTCAATTTGAAGTTTTCACATTTGTCTACTAATATTTCACGCGAAATATTAGTAGAGACAAATGTGTAAACTTTAAATTGAGATGAATGGAAAATTATGACATTAAATTCACACACACAAAAAAAGAGCCCATCGCATGTGCGAAGCGCGGCTAGTATTTTAATATGTCCTTATGTTAGCCATGTCAATATATTTTCATCAACTACTTAATAACATGGACTATTTTAATACACGACCAAAAGGCTAGGAATTAAAATTACACATTTAAAATGTTATGGACCAAATTAACACATAGTGAAAACATTAGGGACCAAAATAATAATTTACCATTTCTCTTTTTATTTGGTTAAAAGGATTAAAAAATGTTAGGAAGATAGGAAAGTGGGAAGAAAAAAATATTTTAGTTTTTCATGTATGTTTGATATAGATCACAAAGTATAAACAAGTGGAAGATAAAAAATTTAATTACTGTTATGCTCTTATTGTAGTTTAAAACAATTGAATACTGGTAGTACTTATTTTAATTTTTTTTTTTAAAATATTAGATAGAAATTCTACTATAACTTAGTTTAAGTGTATGTATATGAAGCTCTCTCCTAGAGTTTGAACCCCAGCCCTTACCCCTCTCGCCCCACAAGAACTTGTATTTATAAAATGACCATCACACCAATGATGCACGGTGGTATAATGACAGTACTTTTGTAAGTTCATATTGATGGCTATTTTCTCTCTTATTTTTCCCCAATCTAGAAGGAAAATAAATCGTGGGCCCGAAAAAAAAATCTCCACACATCCTATTTTTTTCCTCTCATTTTTTATCCCAATCAAATGGTGGAAAGCCTTAATTTGCTCTCTCTTTTCCATATTCTTTCATTTTCTCAACAACAATCAAAGGGCTACTTGTTGATTAGTTTTTCTGTACAAAAGAAAATGGAAAAGATGTTTCAGAATTTGCGAAAGTACTCTATTACTTGGCTAATCTAGAATGATAAATCGGTAAAGCCTTCTGGTAAATGATTGTTGTCTTACTTGGCTAGTTGGCTAAAGGTTAAAATTTTAAAAAAAGAAAAAAAAAGAAAAAAAAAAAAAAGAATGGAATAGGTTGCCAAAAAGGTAAACCAGTAATTTACGTTTGGAAAACTCCAATTGAGTAGTTTTTTTTTTTTTTTTTTTTTTGATAAGTCCAATTGAGTAGTTAATATAACATATATAAAAACTACTTAACCCAAAAGCTCTTATGAGTTTGAGTTCAACTATGTTATATTAATCACAAATTATTTTCATTGGTATTCAATATAAGACTTCACTCATATATATATATATATATATACACACACACACACACACACCTAACAATTAAATCCTCACGATTGCCTTTATTAAAATGTTGGAAAGAATTGAAGAATAAAAACGATTTTCTATCAAGTGTGTTTGGTAGAAGATGGAAAAGTAGAAAGATAAAAATTAAATTACTATTATACCCTGTTTGTAGTCTAAAACAATGGAATAATGATGGTAATTTTATAAGTTTATGTTTGTGGTAATTTTCTCTCTCCCTCTTTCCCAAATTTGAAAATAATTTAAATGGTGGGCTGGATTGAAGATTCCCACCGACCCCATTTAATTTTTATCCCTTTTCATCTTAAGATTCTCAACTAAACAATGGACAATTATGGTTCTCTCCCTTTTCATCCCAACCAAATAATGAAAAACCATAATTTCCTCTCTCTTTTCCTTTCCTCTTTTTCTTCTTCTTTCATTTTTTTATAACAACCAGAGGGCTACAAGTTGATTACTTTTTTCTTTACAAAAGAAAAAGGAAAAGCGGTCTCAAAATTTGCAAAAGTACTCTATTAATCGGTTGATTTAAAATGATAAAGTAGTAAAGCCTTCTTGTAAATGATTGTTTTTGAGCATTAGCATTGGGTAAGGTAAAACACCCAAAATGCTAAAGTGATCTACCAATAGCAGATCACTGTAGCGATGCTACATATTTGTTTTATTCTAAATCACTATTTTTTTTAGTATTCTGAATGTTAATGTTCTTACAAACCTAAATCACTATTTTAACAATGAATGGATTGATTGTGTATATATTACTTGAATGAATTGTATTTTAGACAAGTATACATAAAAATATAACATTTTATATAATTAAATTAAACCTCATATTCACAAGGTTGTTTACAAACACCATAAGTTTGAGTTTGGCTTGTTTAATAGTCGAGCCTAAACATAGGCTTGAACTTGACTTGTATATTAAACAAACTAATATAAACAAGTTTTTCCTAAACCAAACTCAAATTGTTTATAAACAGCTTGGTTCGTTTATAATCCTACTTATAATAAAACAAAATTAAAAATTCTCACATACAATGGGAACTATACAAGGAGGACATTCTTTTCCATTCAAACAGTAAAATCCTTGGCCCACATTTTCCATTCCCATTTTCTCTCTTTGTTTGGCTAGAACGATTGAAAAATGAAATGATGAAAAATGTTAGTAAGATAGAAAAGTGGTAGGTTTAAAAAATATTTTAGTTTTTAATCATGTTTATTTGGTACAAAAGATGAAAAAAAAAATTCAAAAATACTATTATACCCTTGTAGTTTAAAACAATGGGATTATGACCGTCATTTGTATGTTTATATTGATCGGTTATTTTCTCTCTTCTTTTTCCTCCATTTATAACGAAAATAAATGATGGACCTGGCTAGAAAATCCTCCAACCAGTAACCACCCCTTATTTTTTCCTCACTCTTTATCCCAACCAAACATTGAAAATCCATAATTTTTTCTCCATTTTCCTTTCTCCTTGTCTATCTTGTACCTATTAATTAACAACGACCAAAAGGTTACGTGATGTTTATTTTTTCTTTACAAAAGAGAGGAAAAAAAAAAGGTTTCAGAATTTGCGAATGTACTATTACTTGGCTAATTTAGAATGATGAAACGGTAAAGCCTTATCGTGTAATTTAAACTTTTTCAAAGGTTAAACTTTTTCAAAGGAAAAGAAAAAGAAAAAGAAAAAAATTTAAATAATCTCTGTGGCCAACAATGAACTGTAGTTATTCTAAATTTCTAATTATTGTCCGCCAAGCAACATGTACATAAGCTGTCCAGTGTATCACGGTGATGCTATATCGTTTGTCCGAAAACCTTTTATAGAAAAAAAAAATAGTAAAAATAAACTACACGGTCCATGGAAGAAAGTCAAGAAACCAATGTGAGTTTGAAACTTCTGATAGACACAGAAAGCCATAGAGTGCTTTTTGCTGAAGCGGACAAGAACTTCATCGACTTCCTCTTTCACATTCTGGCCCTGCCCGTCGGAACTTTCATTGCGCTTCTCACAAAGCAAGGAATGGTGGGCAGCTTGGGGAACATTTACGAGAGCATTGAAAATTTAAATATCACTTACCTTCAAGCAAACTTGAACAAAGAGACTCTCCTGAAGCCCAAAGTACACATCTCTGGTGGTGGTATTGGAGTCCCTCTCCTATTGCCAAACGTTGAATCGTCTTCCACATCATCCAAGAAATGGTATAGGTGCTCTAGAACCTACAGCAGTACCTGTTACTCATATTTTACTAATGACGACCGCGCAATCTGTCCTTCGTGCAAGAACGTTATGAACGTCGAGCTAAATTTCGTACACCCACCAAGCGCAACGAATGCGGGCTCTTCCTCCAGTGAGGGAGGATACGTGAAAGGAGTGGTTACATACATGGTGATGGATGATCTAGTGGTGAAACCCATGTCCACCATCTCTAGTATCACTCTGCTTAACAGGTTTAATGTCAAGGATGTAGGAGCTCTTGAGGAGAAAGTGGTCCATTTGGGCATCGATGAGGTATGCCAATCATTCTTTTATTTTTGTGCAAGAGTCCCTTACTTCTGTTTTGTTTATTTTTTCTTAGTTAATGTTTGTTACATACATCCATACACACAACGTTTAAAATCGTATGTTCAAAACACGATTTACTTTACACACACTGTACATAGTAATAATCAGCGCCTTTTGTTCTTTCCTTACGGTGAAATTTATTGCAAAATAACGTTAAACTGAGCTAATAGTTGAAGCTATTCGAGTCCTAATTCCTAAACCAAGATATGAGAAAGAGACTGAAATTTGGAATTGATCGATGATCCATCTCAATCCAAGCCCATATACTTCAATGTTTCATAATATCTGATGTTTCTTAGAATTATGTGGTAAGGTGAGTAAATTTACGGTCTTCTAACAATTTAAACTTTTGGAAGAATAAGTAATTTAACGATGTTAAGTTGTTGTCTATGTACTTAATTATCAATAGTCGTTAAATCGTCCAGCTGATACATACAGGTGTTGTGGGTCATTCTCACTCCATCTCGACTTGGTATAGTATATTGCTAAGACGACGGAGTCAATCTATTCAAAATTCAAATGCAATCCTTTAACTCTAATTTCCATGTTGAAATTAAAATATTGTATCCCCACTTTTTCTCTTTAGGGTCACTTGCTTATCTTTTAAAAGAGGAAGAAAAGAAACAAGTTACAAAGAAATGTAATACTGTGAAAGTTTCATTTTTCTTCTTTTTGGAAAAAGGTCTTCTTTATCTGCCTTTGAGATGTGTCAAATTCAAGTAAAGATTTGGTTTTTTACAAATTTAAATGTGATTAATTATTATTTTTCTAATTAATTTATGTGGTTTGTTTTTAGGGAGTGAAATTACTGAAGGCTTCTCTGCGGTCAAAGAATGTTTTGACTGATGTCTTCCTCCCAATGTTGAAAGTTGAAATAGAAAGTGTAATGTAATGTAACACGGAAGTGCAAGAGTTCTATGCCATTGCCAAAAATTAATTTTTCTTCTGTTTCTTTCGTTGCATATATGTTTTAAATGTCGGTCAAATCTGGTGTGGCAATGTGAAGGGCAATATGCTCTCTCTCTTTATTTGTGTGTGTGTATTGTTGGAAGCTTGGTTAAGAAGCATTATGTATCATAAAAAAATAATATGTAAGTATACGTAAGTTTTTGTTAATTATCAATTGCTTGATAGTATGATGAGATGATTGAGGATTCTTCTCAAAAAAAAAAAAAAAAGATGATTGAGGATGACTGAGGACCTAATTAAGGCACAACTTTGTTGACCTTACGCTTTCGGTCCCAATGTGACTACGCCTTCTTCCTTCTCTTCGTTTTCCTCCTTGAAAACCCCTTCTAAAAAATCTCTTAAAATTTGTTTAAGTAAAATTTTAGGGACAACTTTTATGCAACAACTTTTATTATAATTTTGAAATTATTGACTATGAGTGATGAGTTCGTGTAAGAGTGATTGCCCACCACTTACAGTTGATGACTTCATCAAGTTATGACAAATAATGTGATCCTAGAAGAATTTATTTAAATGTCATAACATAAATCTATATGCAACCCATTTTTATACAAGTATGTTCATGTTTGAGTTGACAAACAATGTACATGGATCCTCTCCATTTACATGTGAAATGAATAGTGTCCATTTGTAGACCATGATTTAAAATAGAATAAATTTAGGATCTAGATTATGCCAACTCATTTAGAAATTCATAACTCTAGTTTATTTAACCATATTTTAATCATAGAACCATAATTAAATTTTAAATGAATTGGTACAATCTAAATCTTTTTATTTACTCCATTTTAAATCATGGACTTTAATTAAATACTCTCTATTTTACTTAAAAATGGAAAGGATCCTTTTCCTGTCACCAAAGGGATAAGACTTACTAGTCAATGGAAATAGAAATTAAAGATGTATAAATTGCACTTAGGACACGTTTAGTAAACTGTAACAGTAACTATATAAGAATAAAAATAGGTATTATAAAAAATACAAGATCAATGTTGTAATGTAATATTTATTACTGTTTATTTGTTTGGTAACAATACAATAATAGAACCCTGAAAACAATAAAATGAAAGCATTTTAAAGATATCCTTTATCCTATTTCTTTCGCTTCATGGCACTCTCATTAAAGATATAGACTAAATACATTCGGAAATATTGTGCACTAACTCCAATTGGCTTCTCATTTGCTTGAAGTTATTACTAGTCATAACTCTCCTTAATTTATGGCCAAAATTGAAAGGATTTTTCATTGAGAAAGTCTGAGTCCATGCATGCAGCAAATGATTATTTTACCGTTCCAGTTGCCCAAGGTTCGTGAATCACGAGTGTCAATGAAAAGGGTAGCTAAAGTAGGCACCTCTCAGACTGAATTCCATATAAAAAGGTAACAGCCAAGCCAAAGAAGCCACTAAACAATATAGACAATCCATTGAAAGTTCCATAACCCTTCACATATACCTAACATGGCTGTAAGCCTGAAACTATTTATAGACAATAACAGTCACCGAGTGCTTTATGCTGAAGCTGGCAAGGAATTCATCGACTTCCTCTTCACCATTCATGCCCTGCCTGTCGCAACTTTCTATTAGCAGTCTGCTTAAGCAGTTTCAGGTCATGGAAATAGGGGCTCTTGAGGAGAAAGTGGTTTGGGCAAAGATGAGGTGGGTCAGACATTCTTTCTTTCTGTGCATGACATTTTTTTTTTTCGCTCTTTAACTTTCTGTTCTTTCGTTATGGTGAATTTTACCGAATAAGCAAGCAGAGGATAATATTTGTAGCTACACGAATCCTTATTCCTAAGCAGGATATAATTAATTTTCTTTTTAGGTAGACATGCAAGTAGCAAGTGTGTGATTTAGGAAGGAAAAAAACACTTAATTTGGTTTCATATTGAAAAATGAGATATTATATCCGGGTAACCATGTTTTTACCATTGACTCATTGAGGTCACTTTTGTAACATACAAATATATAATAACCAATTTTGATCCTTTTATCTTTGCCATTGCTAGGGTTTAAAATTACTGAAGGCTTCTATGCTATCAAAGACTGTTCTCACTGACGTTCTCCTCCCATTGTCGAAATCGGAAGTAAAACAAGAGGTAGAAACCTCCTAATGATGTCCATGTTGAAACTGGAAAGGAAAGGAAGACCATGGGTTAAACAGCATTGTGTTTCATATAAACGAGATAAAAGTGTAATGATTATTATAGAGGAATAGAATCAGTACTGCAAGGAATATAAATGGTGTAATGGAAATAAAATCATTTGGATTTGGTAACAGAAGGACTAAATCTATCTTCTACACTTTGGTATGGTATAATAAGGTGGTGAAATTACATTATATTTTAATCAAATTTCTTAAAATACTTTCTTAACATTCTATTATTTATACACTGAGCATTATATATCATTAAATACTAGTATGTAATTAAAGATTGAATAAAAAAAAAACTATAAAATTAGATACTAGTTTTTCAAAAAATAAAATAAAATACACAACTACTTTAGTATTCTGTAACATCCTATATCCCTTCCCGGCCCAAAGGTCTGCACAAAATCAAGTTTTATCTAAATTAGTTTCTCAACAAAAAAAAGTTTTATCTAAATTAAACTATCCTATTTATAACCTTCTCACACTATGAGAGGGTAACTTTTATTAGAAGGATTTGGTAATCTTTAGTTGGTTTTTCTTTGTAATTACTTTTTATTTTTATCATTTAGTTACATTTCTCGTGCAACTATGTCAGCAGTATGCGCTTGTACTTTTTATTATTAAGGATTTGTTAATTTTTAATTGATTTTTCATTGTAATTATTTTTATGTTAATGTATCCTTGATATGTTCTTGCAACTATATCCCAAAGGCAATCCTTGGTTGTCTACATTCAAAACATTTTGTAAATACCTACTCTAAACTAATCAAAACCCTCAATTTACCCTCAAATTTAGAACTCATTTTTCTCTTCTTTGTGTGTGTAACGTTCCTCAAAAAAAAAATTACAACTGTACAAAAAAAAAAAAAAAAAAAAATCTATCATTCAACTGTAAGTTAAATATATTGTACTAAGCACATTGTGCATTCAACCACATAATCAAAATATGACCCAACAAATCAAGTAGTCCATGAATTATTCATATAATCATATTTTTTGGTCAGTCCTACAACTAAAATACTTCCCAAGAATAATAAATGGATTGTGTTGATTAATACACACTTTAGCTGAAGTAGATAACATACCAACAATACCTAAAAACAACCATGGCATACATAGCTAGTAAAAAAGAATAACACCAAAAGAATTAAGAAACAACGTATTGATTCTAAACTAAGCAGACATATTTATTGTTGAGCATGCATATTAAAAAGAATAACACCAAAAGAATATCATTTTGATTTAAATAAAAAAAAAAGGGTCACTCATCTTCAACTTTTATATATGTATGTGTGTATGTATAAAGTAATTTTTTCCATTTGAGAAATCTTTTAGTTGTAGATTTCTTTTTTATTGAGAAGTCTTTGCACATATTTTTCTTATTCCATATATATATATATATATATATATATATATATATATATATATATAGCTTGAAGGTATAATCAACCTCATGTAATTCATTTTAAAGTAATTACGTTAAATAAAATGAGTAAACTGCCCTAAAGTACATTTGTGTATTTATATTCTACATGTTTAGAAAGACTTTCATTTAAATTTAGTCAAACCAAAGTAGACCGAGATGCTATGTTAATATGATTCAAGTAGAGCGTAATAACAATAAATGTTATGCTTAATATTTTAGATATTATTAGATTAAGATCTATATATATATATATATAATTTTTTTAATAAGTTTATATTTGGAATAGGTGCTCTCAATCTAAATCTAATTTTTTCCATTATGTAAGTGCACAAAAATGGACTGAAATGAACCGAATGGACAGAAATGAACACAAATGGACCAAAGTGGACCGAACAGAACTAAATAGGACCGAATGAACCGAACTGAACTAGATTGGACTGAATAAAACTAAATTGGATTGAATAAGACCGAACGGACTGAAGAGGACCAAAATGGACCGAATAAGACCTAAGTGCACCAAATAAAACCAAATTGGACTGAAGTGGATAGAATGGACTAAATAGAACCAATGTGGACCGAATAGAACCAAAGTAGATAGAATGGATTGAACAGGACTGAAGTGGATAGAATTGACTGAATAAGACCAATGTGGATCGAATAAGACTAAATTGGACAGGATGTACTGAATGGGACCAAAGCAGACCAAATAGAACCAAATGGAACTGAATAGGACCAAATTCGACTGAATAGAACAAAATGGGACCAAATTCGACTAAATAGAACTAAATGAAATCGAATAAGACCAAATTAGACCGAATATGACCAAAGTGGACAAAATGCACGGAATATGACCAATGTGGACCAAATTGGACTGAATATAACCAAAGTGGACCGAATAGGACTGTAGTGGACAGAATAAGACTGAATGGACCAAATAGGACCAAAGTAGACAAAATGGACCAAATAGAACCAAAATGGAATGAATGCAGTCCAAAATGATTGTGCTTCAACTCCAATTGGCTTCTCAATTGCTTGAAGTTATTGCTACTCATAACTCTCTCATCAAATTTTAGCGAAAATTGAAAGGATTTTCAATTGAGAAAGTCAAGAGTCCCATCTCCCATCGTCCCATGCATGCAGAAAATGATTAATTTACCGGTTCCAATTCCTTTTTTTTTTTTTTTTTTTGAGAAACCGGCCAAAGTAGAGCCGACTATTTAATTGATGAAACATCAGAAACATACAACTTAAAAATGTCTGGAGGGACATGACCCTTCCAAACTAAAATAGGAAAAGATCTTTTTGCTCTTCGGGCTAGGGCATGTGCTAGAGCGTTGCCTTGCCGACGTGTATGAGAGAAAGAAAAAGATTGTAAGGAGTAAACTGAAGACATAATGTCTTTAACCAAATGACCCACAGAAGGGTGGTGAAAGGACTGGTTTTTGATTGCCAGAATTGATTCCTCCGAGTCACCTTCAAAGATCGAACTATGCAAGCCGTTTTCCTGGAGGAAGCTTACTGCTCTTCGGGCAGCCAGTGTTTCGAGAGCAACACTTATTTTCATGACTTTTTGATGGTTTATTCTGTAAACCCTTGCCATTTTGATTCTTCTGATGGTAAGGTGTGTTATTCATTTTTGAAGAATTATGAGTACGATCCTCTCTATATTGATTGTTCCTTCCACGCCCACGACCACGAACATAATTTCCTCTATGTTTATCAAATGACGTTCCATTCGCTTCAGTGAATGGAGTAGAACCGGTCGGGCGAGATTGGTGGTTTTTCAACAAACTCAATATTTTGTTTAGCCACTAGAAGACATGATATTAGTTCTGAATATTTTGTGAACTTACACTCTCGATATTACTGCTGCAGGAGCATATTCGAGGCATGAAATGTAGTAAATGTTTTCTCCAACATGTCTTCATCAGTGATTTTTTCCCCACGTAATTTTAATAGTGAGATTATTTTAAAAAGTGTAGAATTGTACTCACTCACACTTTTAAAATCTTGCAATCTCAGGTTCAACCAATTATAACGAGCTTTTGGGAGGATTACAGATTTTTAATTCTCATATCTTTCCTTTAAATCATTCCATAAGACAAGAGGGTCTTTTACTGTAAGGTACTCAGATTTTAATTCTTCATGGAGATGATGGCGAATAAAAATCATTGATTTTGCACGATCCTGTGGGAATGCTTGATTACCAACCTTAATTGTATCTCCAAGGATCTTTGCCTCTAGGTGAATCTCAGCATCAAGGATCCATGACAAGTAATTCTTGCCCGAGATGTCAAGGGCAGCAAATTCAAGTTTTGTAAGGTTCGACATAGTGAGTTGAGAGAACTACACAAAGAATCTTTGATGTTTGAAGAACAATGGGAGTACAACTTTCCAAAATTGGGTAGAAACTCGTGCTAATAACGTGTTGTGAAATAATAGAAATAGATAAAACAAAGTAAGAAGAAAACAAGAAATATATATTGATAAACTCTTGTATTCAAGTGGTCATCCACAATCCTTTTGATATCTCTTAGATGTGTACAATAATAGTAAAGCAATCCCACATATATATAGAACCACAAAATGCTTGTAGAGTTCATGGAATAAGGTTGCAATAATGAGTACAATTATGAATATACATCTCCCTTATAGACTTTACACATTTCAGACTTTACACATCCCAAATAACCCTTTCATTGCCCAAACTTTACACATTCCAATGAAACTTTATTTCTAACAATCCTCATGATTGCCTTTATTAAAATGTTGAAAAGAAAGAGAAGTGGAAGAATAGAAAAGATTTTCTATCAAGTGTGTTTGGTAGAAGATGGAAAAGTGAAAAGATAAAAATTAAATTACTATCATACCCTTTTTGTAGTTTGAAACAATGGGATAATGACGGTAATTTTATAAGTTTATGTTTGTGGCAATTTTCTCTCTCCCTCTTTCCCAAATTTGAAAAGAATTTAAATGGTGGGCTGGATTGAAAATTCTCACCGACCCCATTTAATTTTTATCCCTTTTCATCTCAGGATTCTCGACTAAACAATGGACAATTATGGTTTTCTCTCCCTTTTCATCCCAACCAAATAATAGCAAACCATAATTTCCTCTCTCTAGCTTTTCCTTTCCTCTTTTCCTTCTTCTTTCATTTTTATAACAACTAGAGGGCTACAAGTTGATTACTTTTTTCTTTACAAAAGAAAAAGGAAAAGTGATTTCAAAATTTGAGAAAGTACTCTATTAATTGGTTAATTTAAAATGACAAAAGTAGTAAAGCCTTTTTGTAAATGATTGCTTTTGACCATTCTGCATTAGCATTGGGTAAGGTAAAACACCCAAAATGCTACAGTGATCAATCAATAGCAGATCACTGTAGCAATGCTAATTGCTACATATGTTTATTTTTTCTAAATCACTATTTTTTTAGTATACTGAATTAATGTTAATGTTCTTACAAACCTAAATCATTATTTTAACCATGAATGGATTGTTTATATATTACTTGCATGAGGTTGTATTTTAGACAAGTATACATAAAAATATAATATTATATAAAATTAAATTAAACCCCATGTTCATGAGCTTGTTTACAAACACAGTATTATGTTTGAGTTTGGCTCGTTTAATAGTCGAACTTAAACTTAGGCTTGAACTTGACTTGTATGTTAAATAAACTAATATAAACAAGCCTAAACTGAACTCAAATTGTTCATAAACAACTTGGTTTATTTAGAATCCTACTTATAATAAAACAAAATTAAGAATCCTCACATACAATGGGAGTAGGGACGGAGCCAGGTGAGGGCCCAAGGGGGCCTGAGCCCCCCTAGGTCTAAATTGTTTTTATTTAATTATTATATATTTAATTTTTGTAGTTGGGCCTCCCTTCCAAAACCTTAGCCCCCCCCCCCCCCCCCCCCAATCTCTTTAATAAGCCTAACTAGCCTCACCCAAATAGCAACTATTCAACCCAAAAACAATAAAATAAAAAAATAAAATAAAAAAACATTCACAATGGTGATTGTATTTTAGCAAAAAAAAAAAAAAAAAAAAAAAAACTATTTTACCACCAAAAGATCATGTGTTATTGGAGAAGCTAAAGTTAAATTTTTTGCAACTACAGTAAACTAGTATAAATATCAGTTGACTGTAGCAAGTTGTTAAAAATAGAATACAATATTTTATTAAGATTATATCTCTTCCTTCAATTAAAAAACTCAAATTTTCTCGATTCCTTTATTATTTTAATGAGTTGTTTATATTATTTTAAATCAAGTGATAAAAAAAAAATAGAACATTTGATATTGGATGTATTGTAAAGTGAGGTGATAAAATAGATAAAGTAGTTTTTTGAGGTGCTAAAAGCTAAAATTTTTAGCACCACCATTGTTTTTTTTTTTGGGAGAGAGTTTCAATCTATGACGTCTGCTCCTGATAATAGCTCTTTATCATCAGACCAAGACACCAATAAGTTTTTGGTATAGGCGGAGATTGAACCTCAGATTTCTTATTCAACCATCAAAGACTTTACCAGTTGAATTAACTGAAACCCACTTAGCACCACCAATGTGAATGTTCTGACTTTAAAAAAAAAAAAAAAAAAATTTCCTAGCAAGCCTAGTATTTAAAAAAAAAAAAAAACATTATTTTGTTTTTGGTTTTGTCTTTGTTGGTAAATGATTGTATCTTAATGTATTTAGAAACAACAATTTTGAGTATTTATAATTTTTTAATACCATATGGATGCCTATTTGGAGTTTTTTTTTTTTTTTTTTTTTTTTTTACTCCAACCTCATTAGCTTAAAATCCTGGGTTTGTCCCTGAATGGGAGCTATACAAGGAGGACATTCTTCCATCCAAACAGTAAAATCCTTGGCCCACATTTTCCATTCCCGTTTTCCTGCTTTGTAAAATGTTAGGAAGATAGAAAAGTGGTAGGTCAAAAAAAATATATTAGTTTTTAATCATGTGTATTTGGTACAAAAGATGAAAAAATTCAAAAATAATACTATACCCTTGTAGTTTAGAACAATAGGATTATGGGCCGTCATTTGTAAGTTCATATTGATCGGCTATTTTCTCTTTTCTTTTTTCTCAAAATTTATAAGGAAAATAAACGATGGACCTGGCTAGAAAATCCCCCTAACCAGTTAGCAAAAGGAATAGCTTTCCCTAAATTCCCTCTATAGTCACTGTAGCAGTACTGATGACTTTTTCTTTTCAAAAGAAAAAGAAATGAGGTCTCGGAATATGAAATTCTTCTCGTACGTAATTGCTTTAGGTAAATGAAGAAAAGGAAAAGCTAAGAGATAATAAAAGTTTCAACTTTTCATCGGTCCTCAATTCGTGGCCGACAATGAACTGTGGTTCACCCAATAGGAGCCAGTGCCTATTCGGAATTTTTAAGTTGACCCGTCAAGCAACATGTACATAACAAGCTGTCCATTGTATCACGGTGGTGCCATATCGTTTGTCCGATAATCTTCGAAAAAAACAAGGTTATACAGAGAGAGTCCATGGAAGAGACCAATGTGAGTTTGAAACTTCTGATAGACACAGAAAGCCAAAAAGTTTTATTTGCTGAAGCGGACAAGAACTTCATCGACTTCCTCTTTCACATTCTGGCCTTGCCTGTCGGAACTTTCATTGCGCTTCTCACAAAGCAAGGAATGGTGGGCAGCTTGGGGAACATTTACGAGAGTATTGAAAATTTAAGTACTAATTATCTTCGACCAAACGTGAACAAAGAGACTCTCTTGAAGCCCATAGTACACATCTCTGGTGGTAGTACTGGAGTCCCTCTCCTTATGCCAAAAGTTGAATCATCATCCAGGAATTTGTATAGGTGTTCTGGTAGCTACAGTCACAGCTATGTGGCTGATGACTCCAAAGCAAAGTGTCCTTCATGCCATAGTTCTATGAGTGAGAATTTAAGTTTCGTTGACTCACCAAACACAAATACGGCTTTCTCCGGTGAGAGAGGGTACGTGAAAGGGGTGGTTACATACATGGTGATGGATGATCTAGTGGTGAAACCCATGTCCACCATCTCTAGTATGACTCTGCTTAACAGGTTTAATGTCAAGGATGTTGGTGCTCTTGAGGAGAAAGTTGTCGATTTGGGCATCGATGAGGTATGTTGATCATTCTTTGCTTTCTGTGCATGAGTCTGTTACTTCTTTTTTGTCTATTTTTCCCTTCTTTTACTTTTCGTACTTCTTTCGTTAAGGTGAAATGTATTGCAAAATAAGATGCTCAACCTGAGGTATAAAAAGTTGAAGCTATTCGTGTCCTAAATCCTAATTCCTAAACTATGATATTAGAAAGAAACGAAATTGGAGTCAGTATGTTCGTATTTCAAATGCAAGCTATCATTTAACTTTAATTTCCATATCGAAAAATTAATATTGTGTTCATCCCGACTCTTTCCCCTTAAGGTCACTTGTTCATCTTTTAAAAGAGTAAAGAAAAAAAAAATTACAAAGAAATGTAATATTGTGAAAGTTTCATTTTTCTTCTTTTGGAAAAAGATCTTCATTTGCCTTTGAAATGTTTCAATTTCAAGTAAAGATTTAGCATTTCATAAATCTAAATGTAATTAATAATTATTTTGCTCATTAATTTATGTGGTTTGTTACTAGGGAGTGAAACTACTCAAGGCTTCTATACGGTCAAAGAGTGCTTTGACTGATGTCTTCCTCCCAATGTTGAAACAAGAAGTCCAATGTCAGAGTCAGTGAGATGTAAGAGTTTTGTGCCATTGCCAAAATGTTGTGTTTCTTTTTTCCCAATGCATATATGTTTTCTATGTTCGTCAAATCTGGTGTGGAAATGTAAAGGGCAATATGCTCTCTCTCTCTCTCTTCTGTGTGTTTTATTGGAAGCTTGGTTAAGAAGCATTATGTATCATAAAAAACTGAGATGCAAGTATATGTAAGTTTTTGTTAATTATCAACTGCTTGGTATAATGAGATGTTAAAGGATGACTAAGGCACAAGTTTGTTCTTTGTTGACCTTACACTCTATCGGTCCCAACGTGACCAATGTCCAATGCCCATAATAAAGGCTACCCCCCTACTTGACATAATTATATTCTGTGTCACAACTTTACCACCACTCTAAAGTGGTTGACTATGGATTATGAGTTTATATATGTGAAAATGATTTTCCACCGCTTATAATTGATCAATTCATCAAATTATGGTAAAAATTGTGACAAATGGTGTGATCCTAGAAAAAAAAAATTAAATGCAATAAAAAAAATCTATATCAAACCCATTTTTAAATAGATACGTCCATGTTTAAGTTGACAATAATGTGTGTCACCGAAGGGGACTTACCTATTGGCAATGGGAATGAAAGATGTAAGAATTGCACTTAGGCCGTGTTTGTTTCGGGTTTAAATGGATTTGGGAAAATATTTTACAACCTGATGCATGTTTGGTTGCACATGTAAAATATGGTCAAATTGAAATTCTTTTCATTTCATCGTAAAATAAGCCCCTTGACCTGTAAAATATCTTATACATCCCATTTACCTTCAATTCGTTTTCCGGACTCACACACTAGACTGTCGTCGTTGTTGCTACACATCTACACTGCCGATCAAGGAAGCTCTTTCTTCTCTCTTCCTCCTCCAAGGCAGAAAAGCTAACACGATCTTCGATATACAAACTGATCTCGTCAGTGTCGCCTCCTTCAGACCCACCCGCTGATCTGTGGTCCTTTACCTCTTTTTTTTCTCAATCTCTCTCTCTCTCACGATTGATACTTATTGGAAAGAAAGATTGAATTTTTTTGGTTATGTTTTTTGTTGATTTGGTTTATATATTTGGATTTTCTATTATAATATTTGTTTGGAAGCTGAGAAAATGTAAGAGAATGTGTTTTCTAGAGGGTTTTCAAGAACATAACCGAACACCTTGTTGGAGTCATATTTTCTTGTTGGGGTCATAACCAAACACCTTCAGACCCACCCGCCAATCTCGCCTCCTTCAGACCCACCCGCTGATCTGTGGTCCTTTACCTCTTTCTTTTTCTCAATCTATCTCTCTCTCTCACGATCGATACTTATTGGAAAGAAAGATTGAATTTTTTTGGTTATGTTTTTTGTTGATTTGGTTTATATATTTGGATTTTCTATTATAATATTTGTTTGGAAGCTAAAAAAATGTAAGAGAATGTGTTTTCTAGAAGGTTTTCAGGAACATAACCAAACACCTTGTTGGGGTCATATTTTCTATGTATTGGCTTATCCTTTGACAAAACACACTTTACTTGTAATTGGGTAGATCTAAGTTGGGTTTAATGTATCAACAAGTATGTGAAGTTTACTTTACAAGTGGTATCATTAAAGACATGAAGATTGATCTAAGAAACAAGTGAAGAAAAGCTGATTCAGTAAAGCTCGACACTAGCATCTATCGAGGTTTAATGAAGAAGCTCAACACAAGCTCGATCTATCAAGATTTACGAATTCAGAATTCTCAGATCTGAATTTCGGCCCATGATGACTTAGATGATTAGGGTTTCTCTCTCTACAACCCTAGACCATATAAAAGGCTTATTTTAAAGTCATCAAAGACATAGAGACTCAATTAGAGAACTCATACACTCTGTGAGAAGGTATAGCGTTTTGTGCGTGTGAGAGACTGCGAAAGGTGGGTGCTCTCAACAAAGAGATTTGGGTGCTTAGGGCACCTCTTTTTTGGGTAATTTTGTGGAGTCGCCACTGTGAGAGACCGCGAAAGGGGGGTGCTCTCAAAAAAGAGATTTGGGTGCTTAGGGAACCTCTCTTTTGGGTAATTGTGTGGAGTCGTCACTTATTTTATGTACAAAAAAAATAAGAAAAAATAAAATACAATTACATGTCCAAAATACCTCAAATGTCATTGATAAAAAAAAGTACAATTTTGGTTGCATAACCTTACAAGGCTTTGGTCCTAGTTACAATCTACCAAAATTAAAGACAAAAAACTAATCTATTAACCAAAATCCTAAGTTCGGGGGCTAGGTTACAGAATGAAAATGTGTTAGGTACCAATTCTGCCTAGATAGAGTCTGGTCTTCTAGACTTTAATGACCATTATATACCCTTTTGTATCACTACAAGAAATATGGGTTTAAGCGACGTTTGTAAAACGTCACTAAAAATCCAAAAAACGTCGCTATAGACACAAATGGTCTACAATGACTTTTTTTGCGACGTTTAAAAATGTCGCAATAGAGCGGTCACTAAAGATCTATTGCAACGTTTTGAAAAACGTCGTAATATGTGACTCTTTAGTGGCGTTCAAAAACTTTTAATGACGTTTTCTAAAACGTCACTAAATAATATAACATTTTCGTATATAATGTAGGAAAATACATTTAGCGACGTTTATAAAACGCCGCAAATAATCACACCAATAGCGACGTTTCAAAAACGTCACTAAAGCATTTGTCCTTTTGCTCTTTAGTGACATTTTTAAAATGTCGCAAAACCTGCTCATTGTTTTTCTTTTAAAATATTAAAAATGCTATATAAACCTACTTAAAATTCAACAATAACTAACATAAGCTTGCAATAAGCTTGTAATAGATCAAATATACCTATCATCAATATTCCACAATATCAAATGTCCAAACTAACACACTAACACATTATCCATAGATTCAATACATGTATCATCTTGAATTGAACAAAACACTTGTCTACCTACAAAAAAAAAAAAACTATGACAATATTAAACAAAGTACAATACTTCCAAAATAAATGTGGTTGTAACAAAACACTTGTCTACCTATACCAAAAAAAAAAAAAAAAAAACCCACCCAAACTATGACAACATTAAAACAAAGTACAATAGTTCCAAAATAATTGTGGTTGTTCAAAACAACTATGTAATAGCTCATGGAGTCCTTAAAACACTGCATGTACCGCTATATGCTAGTTTCTTGATGGGATGAAGCCTGCGATCTATAAGGAGTTGGAGATTGATAATCTAAACTGAAACCACCCTAAATACAAATTAAGAGTATCTTATAAGTTCATAAAGAAATCATTTTGAGTAACAAAATAATAGTTGCTATACTTAAAAAATTTAAACACCAAATACATTCTTAAAACATTAAATTTTAATACCCGACTAGCTTCTGAAGAATGATTTTGCTGATTTTGCACTAGTTGCATCAATTGGGTCACTCGCTCCTCCAAGTTTTCATAATGATTCACTTTCTCCGTCAAAAAAGCCACTTGGTTTACATCCATTACTATCCATATCTTCATTTACACAACAAATTCAAAACCACTTAGTTCCATAAACATGCAAATAAGATTATACCTAATCTTAAATATAATAAGCAAACCATATCAAGTCTATCTATATCCTCATTCACACAAATGGACTAAGTCTTGTATCTATACAAACTTAAGCAAAAACCATGGAAGTAGAATTATACATGCACTTAAATATAGTGCACAACATATTCAAAACCACATAGTTTCATAAACATGCAAATAGGATTATACATAATCTTAAATATACTAAACAAATCATATCAAGTCTATCAATATCCTCATTCACACAAATGGACTAAGTCTTAAAGCTCTACAAACTTAAGCAAAAACAATGGAAGTAGAATTACACATACACTTAAATATAGTGCACAACAAATTCAAAACCACTTAGTTTCACAAACATGCAAATAAGATTACATATATTCTAAATATAATAAATAAACCATATCAAGTCTATCTATATCCTCATTCACACAAATGGACCATGTCTTGTATTTCTACAAACTTAATCAAAAACCATGGAAGTAGAATTACACACACTTAAATATAGTGCACAACATATTCAAAACCACATAGTTTCAAAAACATGCGAATAGGATTACACATAATCTTAAATATACTAAACAAACCATATCAAGTCTATCAATATCCTCATTCACACAAATGGACTAAGTCTTGAATCTCTACAAACTTAAGCAAAAACCATGGAAGTAGAATTACACATACACTTAAATATAGTGCACAACATATTCAAAACCACATAATTTCATAAACATGCAAATAGGATTACGTATAATCTTAAATACACTAAACAAATCACATCAAGTCTATCAATATCTTCATTCACACAAATGGACTAAGTCTTAAAGCTCTACAAACTTAAGCAAAAACCATGGAACTAGAATTACACATACACTTAAATATAGTGCACAACATATTCAAAACCACATAGTTTCAAAAACATGCAAATAGGACTACACATAATTTTAAATATACTAAACAAACCATATCAAGTCTATCAATATCCTCATTCACACAGATGGACTAAGTCTTTAACCTCTTAAGAAACAAGCAACAACCATCTAAAGAGGATTACATATAAACTTGTCCTATAGTACACAACAACTTCATCCAAATTTTCAAAAAATAGTAAACACTTCCAATATGAATGTAAACCGCCTTATAGCACCATGCAAGCCACCCGCTTGCTCCAACTCAACAATCCACCCCGACGCAATTATCATAATCACAAATATAGAATGCTTTCAAGTATTGAAATTCAAAAAGTAATCAACAAATATAACTCAACCATATCTATCCAAATTTCCAAATTTAATAAACACTCCCAATATCAATTGAAACGACCTTATAACACCATGCAAGCCACCCACTTGCTCCAACACAACAATCCACCCAATACAATTATCAATATAATAATATAGAATGCTTACAAGTATTGAAGTCCAAAAAGTAATCAACAAACATAACTCAACAACATCCAAATTTTCAAAAAGAAGTAAACACTTCCAATATGAATGTAAACCACCTTATAGCACCTTGCAAGCCACCCGCTTACTCCAATTCAACAATCCACCCCAACACAATTATTAACATTTCAAGTACAAAGTTTTAAGCAAAAATTACTTACTATGCTCAAGCCAAGCAAACACATTTCTAAAAAAAGTCCAAACTTATCACAATAAATGAGTACTTAACCTGCAAAATAAAAGAGGACAATTAAATGATGTGGAAGGCAAATAAATGTGCCATTGTAGAAAATTTTATGAGTTAGGACTTGGAACAATTAGGCAAAAAAATTAAGGACCACTTTGCAGAAAATATTTGAAGTTTAATTGTATCCAAACTTTGTCATTTGGTACACATAAGGAAACTTACCGATTATGCCTAAATGTCTCAACTGAAAATGGTGCTCCAAATCACCCAAATTTTGCATATGAGAATGCTATTGTAGAAAATTTTAATGAGTCATGGTGCATGAAAATTTAGTAACAATATATATAAATATATATATATATATAAAGAGCATTTAGTTGAGATTATTTACACATTAGTGGGCAGTGAGCTTTTAAAAAAATTAATTTCAAGCTAGCTAAACCACAAAACTAATAACAAAAAAATTCAAAATCTACACACTATAGAAAAATTAAGTAGAAATAATAAAAAAAATACAAGATTTACAAACTTGTACATAAACTTACAATGATTCAGCCTTTGATGCTTAGGTCTTTTTGCTCAAAAATCCAAATTTTAATAACAGTTTTCTGTACTAAAATCCAACCAAAACAAGCAAAAAACAAAAATTAGCACAAAAGTTCCATAACCCATTAAAGAAAAACTAAATCAAAGCAAACCCATAAGCCAAAACACAAAGACTCCATGACCCATTAAAGAAAAACCAGTTCAAAGCAAACCCATAAGCTAAAACACAAAGACTTACACTTTAAAGAAACTTGAACACCAAAAAAGAGGGAAAAAAGTATGGTGGTGGCAGTGGGTGGTGGCTAGAGAGGGAAGTGCTTGTAGATCGGTGGGTCAATGGCGGCTAGCAGCGGCAAGGGCGGCAGTGGCTAAGTGTGAAGAAGTGATAAGGGTGGGGAGAATATAGAAGTGGGAAGGGAAGTGTTTGTCTGAGAAAAAAAAAGAATGATAAGAAAGAAAAAGAATGAAAAAACGTGTAGGGAAAGGAGACAAAAAAAGAAAAAGAAAAAAAAAAGGACAAAACAGTGGGAACTGAAACACAGCGAAATTTTGAGTGGGAAAACCAAAATTTTTTAGACACGCTTGGTGTTCTTTAATAACTATAGCGACGTTTTCTATAAACGTCGCTATAAACAAAATATATGCCACTAAAACTGTACCTTTTGCGGCATTTTAAGAGACGCTACTATTGTTTTGGTTTATAGCAACGTTTTTAAAAAAAAACGTCGCAAAATGCTCACTCTTTAGCGGCGTTTTTTAAAAACGTTGCAATATACTACTTATAGCGGCGGATTTAAAAACGTCGCTAAAAAAACGCCGCCTAAACCCAGATTTCTTATTGTGTATGATGTTGAATGATATGTTATAACACACATGTAACAAACACTTGAAAAGGTTAATTTACAAAATTTGTCCTATGAATATGCCCTCTTTTAAAAGAAAAATCAGATCTATCTTTAAAAAAAAAAAAAAAAGATTTGATTTGTAAAAATCAGATCTGTTTTTGTAAAGGGTAAAAAGAAAGATTTTGTTAAGAAAAATCAGATCTGTTTTGAAGAATTAAAAAAAAATGAAATTTGATTTGTAAAAATCAGATCTGTTTTTGTGAAGGGTATGTGGGAGATATTGTCCTTAGACATTAAGAATATCATTAATGAAGCCGGCTTCCAGACCTTTTTCTGGGCTCTATTGGATCATGATACCAATGAGTATAAGGACCTCCAATTACTCCTTGATTTGTCAGAGCGATTCTGGGACACTACTTGCACTTTCCATTTTTTGGGTATTGGTGAGGTGATGTTGACACCCTATGACTTCTCAGCCATTACTGGTTTAAAATTGGGTGGTGAAAGAATTAAATTTAATGATTCCATCACCTCAACAGAGATTAAAAGTCTTTTGGGTGTGATGCCTTCAAAAATCAGGAGCAAAAATGTACCCTTGATGTGGCTTTACACCAATATTGAGAGCTGTAAGACTGTAGCAACTGGCACTCGCATGTTCATGCTTCTCTTCATTGGAACTCTCTTATGTCCAAACTTGGGTAGTACTGTGAGCTTGCGCTATTTGTGGAGTCTAAGGGATATTGGCCAGATCAAAAATTATGATTGGGGTGGCATGGCTTATGCAACCCTTTTGCACTTCATGACTCAACTTTCTCGGCGTAGCCTCTCAAGCTTAGGAGGTGCACCATTTGTTTGGTATGTGAGGTTTTGAATTCTTGGTTATGTGTGTTTTGGAAGGTCATTTTGGTTGTTGTGCCGTTAATGATGTGTTGATTTTTTTTTTTTTTTTTTTTTTTTGGTTCTAGAGGTTTTGTGTTTGGTTGAGGTTTTTGTGTTATTTCTTTTTTGTGCTATGTGGTTTGGCTTCCTTTCATTCTGGGTTCTTTGTGATTTTCAGATGTCTTTAGATCCTTGGCTTAGATGTGAGGAGCATGTTGAGTGTGAATGGGCTCAAGAGCTGAATGGCCGTCAAGTACTGTTTGAGTGTGGCCATGGGAGATATTGGTATCTTGGTGACTGGGTGTTGGCTCAAGTTCGACATGTGTACCCTCCTAAGACGATTCCAATTCATCCTTGTCCCTCCATCTGGTTGGCAGACCTCTTAGCTAATGAAGAAATTACTCGGGCTCGAGTCAGCCATGTTGTTTCAGGGATAGCAGGAGACTATCTTGAATTTGTCCAGACTCAATTGTAGGGTTGTTTAGCTAGCATTCCTGTAACCACAGTAGCTTTCTTTCTTTCTACATTCAATTTGCACCTCGTCTAGCATCTCTTATATTCTTTGTTTCAACTTTTGTGAACAGATTTGCATGTTGCTCTTTTAGGCTTCATCCTTTGAAGAGAAGGAAAGTCCTCTTCCTAGTCATGCTGACGACTCTTCTAGTTCTTTCATAGAGACATATCCTCATTTTCCTGCATGGCAATATGAAGTGATGAATCCTGATGGGTCATACAGCTCTATGAATTTAGACCAGCCAGAGTACACCCCAAATGTCCCCTGGAATGACCCGGTATGTTCCTGAACCCTTTAGTCTTCTATCCTCATTTTTGCTCATTGAGTTATTTTTGAACTTGTGGATTTGTGCTTTAGGCCGGTGTTGATCTTGTGGAAGAAAGCATGCGGATGATTGGAGGTTTGCAATTGGTGGCACGCACTTAATCTTCTCAATATGTGCTTAATGAAATGAACTGGGTAAAAGATGACGCTTCCTTAATTCTTCTGCTTGAACTTCCATGATAATGGATTTAACACTTGTCTCTGTTGATTTTTTAGAACAACAAAATGGCAATGGCTGATGCCAACACAAGATCCTTGGAGGAGAGAATCAAAAATCTTGAACATCAGAACCGACAACAAGAATCTCAGTTTTATGCAAGTCAGGAAGGAAACATTGAAGGTGGCTCCTCTAGGGGTGGGTCTAGGAGATCTTCCTGTAGGCGGACCCGAAGTCCGAATGATGCTTAATCTGTATTTTAATTTTCCTGCAAAGACAGGAAAAAAGTATTCCTTAGACAACTTGTATTAATTTCCGCTCTTAGCTCTTTATCTCTTGATTACTTTTAATCTTGCTGAAACTTAGATGAGACAAGTTTAAAATTCACTTGATTGAAGTTCTATAGTAAACAATTTAAACTTTTCTGACCATATTTGATGTGATTTGTACTCACCTGAATGAGGCAAGGCCAAATGCCCCTAGTGTGAAAATTTTATGCATAATGACCTTTTATTTTTGAAAAGAATTTTTCTTTTTTTCTTTTTTCTTTTGGAAAGGGGTGAGTGATTTTTACTTGCTCCAAAGAGAGGGGATAAGGCATAGCCAAATGCCCCTAGTTTAAGAGATACATGCATGACTTTGGAAAATCTTGACTTGATTAATTTTCTCTTCCCTCTTTTTTTGAAACAAGTGATGTAGGTGATTTTTTTTTTTTTTTTTTTTGAAAACAAATGGACAAAGCATGTCTAAATGCCCCAGTTTGACAATCTATGCAAAATTTTGAGAAACTTTATTGCACAATCAATTTTTTTGAGTGAAAAACAGAGTCAAAACGGATCCGTGAAGTGCCTAAAAACACAAAACAGGGAAAGTGGGCCTTGGTTGAGCTGGGTGCCAATCGGTACTCTTAGAGTGCTAACTGGCACTTTGGGGTGCCGACAGGCACACCCAATTCTGTCCCGACTCCTCACGTTTTTTCCAACGCGTTTTCTATGTTTTTGAGTTTTTTGAAAAATATTTTCTCTGTTTGGGACTACGAAACACTTTCCTAGTTAGCTACAAACTCTTGAAACCTATTTAAACCTGGTTAGGGACTGAGGTAGCTTATTTTAGCATCTATCCTGCAAACAAATCTCTTAATCAAAGTTATCAAGAAACAACAATCACATGCAAGAGTTATACATGGCTAACAATTAAAATTTTCCTCGTTCATCCATTCATGATATCAATAGATGGGTTCGTAGCTTTGATTTTGGCACCAAGACCAATTTCACAGCCTATAAGCTGGAGGGAATGAAGGCTTTGAGGAATGTCAAGATCAAGTGGGATTTCCTCTGTGCTGCCGTGAAGTTCTGGGATACTGAAGACCATGTATTTTGGTTTAAAATCGCTGAACTTTGTCCCATAATTGAAGAATTTTCAGCTATTTTGGGTTATGATCTTGGCAAAAAATCCGTAGCAGTTTCTTGTGATCCCAGACATATGGAGATTTTGTCTGGTGCTCTAGGACTTCCTATTTCAATTGCCAGTAGCATGATTGAAGGCCACATGGTGAATCTTCATGCAGTTGTTTCAAGACTAATTAACAAACGTACTCATGGAGTGACTGACAACATGCAGAAAAATTTTGGCTTAGCTCTTTGCTTCGTGGGAGAATTTTTGCTTTGCTCTGGAAGGCCTGGTTTTGTCGATGCTTGAACCATAGATATTGTGAGTCAAGTTAAGGATGGTGATAATCCTGCTTCTCTAATCTTGGCAGAAACTCTTTTAGGATTGGATTCTGTATTTCTTGGTGGAGAGTCACGACACTTTCTTGGGAGTCCCTTGACTTTGCAAATATGGTTGATGGAAAGACTGGACATGATTGCCACTCCTACTGTTGCTGATTATGGTCCTTGGAATTTCTTCAGTAGGGCTGTCCTCAAAACTGAGTGTCAAACTGAAAGTAGCTGGGTGAAATTCCTGAACAAGAAATCTAGTGTTTCAATTCGATGGAATTGTTATTGGTGGAAGTGCCCACCTCCTTTGTTGCTGTCTCCGGGATCAGATCACATCTTCATAGTTGGATTAAAGAGGGCTACTTTCTATAAGGCTGATAGACTCTTGAGGCAATTCCAATATGAGCAGGGAATACTTGGTGGAAAAGGAAGAAAACCTTTCACTCCTGTGGACACAAATCCTACTTCTATAAGGAATATGTTGTTGGGCTTGGAGATGGCTTATCGAGTGGATCCATCTTTTGTTAAGGTTCACTTTCACAGGATGACTACGGAATATTCTAATTGGTTGGTGAACAAAATTGCAAATAAGGTGGCTGACATGGCTGCTATGAGGAAACAATTTCTTAGGGACAACCAAGAAAAACAAGAGGCTGACAACTATGAGTTTAAAAGGAGGGACAAAGATGACAAAGCGCCTACCACAGATGGAACCAACGAACAACCAAAGGAGAAAATACTGAAGAAAAAATTATTATTATTATTATTATTTTTTTTTTTTGGCTTTGAACATGTTTATTTTAAAAGTTGATGTGAAACTCTTAAGTTTAGGAATTATTTAAGATTTTCAAGTGTAGGTTTCTGTTTGGGGTTTAGGTTTTCAGGGTTTGGTTTTTTGTTTTTTAGGGTTTGGTTTAGGGTTCGAGTTTTGAATTCTGTATAATGGCATGGTTTAATGGAATGGTTAGATTTTGAAAACAATTTTTTGCTTAATGGGTAAATGATGGGTTTGGGGAAGTTGTGATTGGACCAATATATGGTTGCCTACGTACCTCCTTGGCAGAAGGATCAAATCATCACATAGTTCATTTTTATTTGCCTTAACTTTTGCCTAGGCTGCCCTTTTGGGTTTTCAACCTAGCAGGCTCTCTCACTCTCTCTTTTTTTTCTCTCCTTTTGCGTAGATCGCCCTTTCGGGTTTTCAACCTACCCCCTTTTTTGTTTTGTTTTTTTTTTTAGCCGAACCTAGGAAAGAAAATAACATAGTTTACAACCACTTCAGACGTGGTGTTTTCACCTCAAACGTGGTATTTATTCAATTGATCCACGTTGGTTGGCTCAGTAAAAGGGTTTGCATTTAAGTCCATCAACCTTACTGCTCTCCTAGAGTATATCTGCTTGATAATATATGGACCCGCCTTTGAACTTCCCGTTTGTCTCTTGAACTGGGGCTCAAATCTCTTTTAGCACTAAATCTCCCAACTTCAAATCTCTAGTTCTTACTTTCTTGTCAAAAACTTTCCTAAGCCTCCTTTGGTAACCTTGAATGTGATACAAGGCCTTGAGTCTCTTCTCATCCATCATGCATAATTGGTCATATCTACTTTGCACCCAGTCTACCTCAGGGATTTCACTCTCCAATACTATTCTCAATGAACGAACACCCATTTCAATGGGAAGGACTACTTCCATCCCATACACCAAGGAATAAGGAGTGGCTCTTGTGGAAGACCGAATCGATGTCCTATACCCCTAAAGTGCATAGGGTAATTGTAGATGCCAATCCTTGTAGTTCTTCATGCTCTTCTTCAGAATTTGCCCTATATTTTTGTTTGCAGCCTCAACTACTCCATTAGTCTTAGGACGGTAGGGTGAGGATTTATGGTGTTGAATATTGAACTGTCAAATTAGCTTCTCTGTTTCTCCCTTGAAATGCAGGCTATTGTCTGAGATAATTTCATATGGTACCCTATATCTATAAATGATATTAGTTTGAATAAATTGAACAAATTTCTTCGAGTTCAAAACCTTGTATAAGGCAGCTTCTACCCATTTAGTGAAGTAATCAATAGCAACAAGTATAAATTCATGGTCATTGGATGCTGTTGGGTGAATCTTCCCAATAATATCTATTCCCCATGTAGAGAACGGCCAGGGTGAAGTCATGGTATGTAATGGCATAGGTGGCATGTGCTTTAGATCTCCATGGACTTGGCATTGATGGCACTTTCGAACATGAGCTGCGCAGTTTGCTTCCATAGTAGTCTAGTAATAACCTTGTCTCATTATCTTTCGTAACAGCATGTATGCATTCATAAGTGGCCCATAACTTGACTCATGAACCTCTTCAATTATTTACTAGCTCACACATTAATTTACCTAATATGGACAATTTAACTTGATGGCATAGTGTCATGTTACCTATGTTTGCGCCCCATCAACCCTCAGGGACAAACCCAACCCCAAAGCACTAGCTAATTTTGAGAGGAAGAAAAGTAAAGAGAAGGGGGTGACAAATGACTCAATTTGGAGTTGAGGAACCTCAAGTCGCGTAATTTGGGTTTATGTGATGATTTTGGAATTGATTTGGAAATTTTGATGGATTGAGGGTTATGATTCTCATATATAGGTGAATGAGTCTTATTATGGATATGGTGGCTGAACTTTTGAAGGGGGCGACTGCAGTTTGGGGATTTGAGAGGGGTGATTTGTGTATGCTTTGGATTGTTTCAATGGGGTTGATTTTGGAGGTTTTAGATATTGGGTAAAGCTTGATTGTTCATTGAGATGAATGTGTAGGAAGGCAGCAACAAGGGGTGTCGATGTCTTATTTCCTTTTATTTTAGTCCGAATGTGAGACACGTAATATTTATTTGATTTTTAAATGTTAAATATCTTATATTTAAATCAAAATGCGAGGAAGTTGGAAAATTCAGTAAGAGATGATTTTATTGCTATAGATATAAGCTTTTTCATATGAACTATTGCTTTATTTTCCTTTCGACAAAGCGAAAAAGAAAATTCCCCACTAGATCATCAACTAGAGATTAAAGAAAGGGTACGATGCTTATTACTTTTTCTTTACAAAAGTAAAAGAAATGAGGTTTTCAGAATATGAAATTCTTCTCATACATAATTGCTTTAGCAAACGAACCCTAGGAGAAGTTTCAAAGGAAAAAGAAGAAAAAGAAAAGCTAAGAGATAATTACAATTAGAACTTTTCATTAGTCCTTAATTCATGGCTGTATGTTAAGAGCGAGAGAGAAAGAGAGACTTAAGTTTGAAATGAAACGGGGGGGGAGGGCTGGAGGGGAGATATTTCACACCAATGAAAGCATGACATGAGTTAAAAACGTTAGGTTCTAAAAGTTTAGAACAATTGGCAAACCGTGAACACAAACTTGTCTAGATATAGACCCTAGAGTCTATAGGTATTATTAGACAATGCTCAATGTGATACAAGTCAAGATTCAAGAATATACAAGCTGCAGAAAGAAGAGTTCAGAAACTGCCAGGTTCGACCAATCAAAAGACAGGCTCGACCGATCGAAATACGGGTCTGTAGAATTTTAAGTTCGGCCCAACAGCAATTCAAGCCCAAAAAGGATTAGGATTTCAGATCTACTTCTTCTAGTATATAAAGGAAACCTTAAGCACATTTTTGTAAGGCTTTTCAGAGAGAGAAGAGTGCGCCTCCTTTGTATCTAGGGTTTTGTACCTAAAAAGCTCTCTCATGTCTTTTACCGGTGTTATTCCTTGAAGAATCTCAAAATCCGATGTTGTAGAAGTTGCTGCATACAAGATCAACGTCTAAAGAGATCCAAAAGCTTTGAGTGGAGTCTCAAAGTCACAAGTATGGGTGCTTGTGTTGCAAAAGCCTAATAGAGAAGGAGTCCGTGGATTCGGAGCTTGCACGTGATCGTGTCAGTAAGTTCTACGTGTGGTAGCAATAGGATGTTAGTGGTCTAAGTCTTATTGTAAACTTCAATTCTTTCTAGTGGATTTGCTTTTTACCTTGAGGATAGCTAGGTTAAATTCTCCCCAGGTTTTTTACTAGTTTGGTTTTCCTGGGTTATCATATCGTTGTGTTATTTACTTTTCCGTTGTTTTACATGATATGATTGTTTTATTTTAACCTAGATCTGAATAATAAACCTAAGTATTCACTTGGCTAAATAACTAGGTTAAACAAATCTAGTTTTCAGGGATCTAAAAACCTAACAAGTGCTATCAGAGCAAATTAGCTCTTGTGTTAGATCTCTTGATCTAAGAGTTGATCCTTGATCCCTGTTATCATGGATAATTTTAAGTATCTTACTGTTTTTTATTGTGATATTTTGAATAAAAAGGACACTATTGTTTCAGTTGATCTTTTTTAGGCTTGTGAAATGAATTTGCAGGATTTCAGTCTTTCTCAAAAGATTGGTATAATCCCTCAAGTACACTCTGTTTCACATGGATTTTCACCTACAAAGCCGAAGACTCGTGTTATATGGGTGAGTGTTAGGTTCTAAAGACTTAGAATTAATGTATTTAGAATTCTAATTTGTATTGTTGGCAAACCATGATCAAAACAAGTTGTTTAGTCTTGTTTAGACTTGCTCAAAGTTGTGTCTTTTATGTAAAGTTGGAATCGAGTAGCTGCAGAAGTATTAGTGACTTTCGGCCTGGCTTGATCGATCGAAGAACAGGCTCGATCGATCGAATCTCGGGCATAATGCGTTTTCTGCAGAATTTCCAACTCAGCCCTAAGCCGATATGATGTGTAAGGTTAAGTGTTTTACTCCTAGTATATAAAGGAAACCCTAAGCACGTTTTTATTAGGTTTTTAGAGAGAGAAGAGTGTGCCTCTTATATATTTAGGGTTTTGTACCCAAAAGCTCTCTAAGGACTTTGTTGCTCATATTGCTGTTTGTGTGAATCTCTTGTGAGATCCTTGAGGAGATTTCCTTTACACAAGCTTCGGATTATCAAGGAGGAGTTTTCATTCAAGAACTTGATGATCATTCAAGAACTTGATGATCATTCAGTTGCAGCCATAAGAACTTAAAGAAACACAAGCAGGTGTGCTTGTATTTGCTGGAGAATCCAAGAAAGAAGGAGTCCGTGGTCTCGGAGCTTGCACGTGGTCGTGTCAGTAAGTTCTACTGGTGGGTAGCAATAAGAAGTCGAGCGTGGGGGCTTGTAAGTCTTATTGTATGAACTTCGATTCTTTCAAGATAGTGGATTCAGGTTTACCTTGAGGATAGCTAGGTTAAATCCTCCCCAGGTTTTTACCGATTTGGTTTCCTAGGTCATCATATCATTGTTTTATTTATCTTTCCGCTGCTTTGTATAATATGATTGTTTGATTGTGATAACCTAGATTTGAAATTTGGACTAAGTATTCACTTGGCTAATTAACTAGGTTAATCCAATTGTGTTTTAAGGGGTCTAAAAACTATTAAGTGGTATTAGAGCAGGTAGCTCTTTTGTTTTAGATCTTTTGATCTAAGAGCTGATCCTTGACCCCTGTTGTCATGGATAATTTGAAGTGTCTTTCTGATCATGTTTTTGCTCATGCTTCTGTTGATTTTATTGATGCCTGTGAAACTCTTCGTAAGGAATTGTCTAAATCTTTGAAAATTACTAAGAAATTCAAGGAAGAGTTAAAATTAGCTAATCTTGAAAAAGAGGAATTACTTGTTAGATTAGATGAATCTAATAAAAAGAATGAATTTTTGAGAAATCAAATTTCCTCTCAAGATGAGAAGATGAAAAGCTTGGAACAAGAGTTAGTTGAATCTAAAGCTAAAATTGAAAATTTGACTAGTTCCAAGCCTGCTGTTGATAACAGAAGTGTTTCTGTTTCTCTTAAGCCTAAAACTGAGAAAGTTTATATCCCTCATTTCAAGAGGAATAATAAAGAAAAGGCTTATTTTGCTAGGATAGACAAAGGTAAAAGTTTTGATGTAGACGTTGAAGTTTCTAAACCTAAGTCTAAACCTACTGTTAGAGAGCATAATAAATCTGTTTTTATGCCTACCTATCACCTTTGTGGTGTTGTTGGTCATATTAGACCAAATTGTTCTTTGTTGAGGCAAAAATCGAAATCTGAGACTAGATTTGCTGTTAGGAATATTGATGTTCCTAAATTTGTTCCTGTTTGTCACCTTTGTGGTATTAGTGGTCACATTCGTCCTAATTGTCATAAATTGAAATTTAGAAATTCTGTATTTCAATCTAGGATATGTAATGATATTTCTCCTGCCATAAGTCCATACAAATTGTTTCATATTATTTTGAAAAATTTAAGCTTGTTGGCTTGTGAAAGGAATTTGCAAGATTTTAGTCTTTTTCGGAAGATTGGTGTAATCCCTCAAATACACTCTGCTTCACATGGATTTTCATCTACAAAGCTGAAGACTCGTGCTAGATGGGTGAGAAAAGATTCTTTAAGATGAGTGTTGCTGACTTGTCCCTGATTTAATTCTTTCAATTATTTGTGGACATGTTTTGTTTCTGTTTTTAAGTCTAGTTTTATTTTTCTTGAGGATTACATGAGTTATGATATCTCTCTCTTGATTTAAAACATGCTTGACATTGTGGAGAAACTTGAATAGTATGTGTTATATATGTGCTAAGCTATTTTTTATTTTGTGTGAGTATGTACTAATTTGTACATGTACTCATGGGTTAATTAAGAAATTGATATTTCTTGTGTGTGTACCCTCTATAGCTTAGTTAAGCACTGTCATGCATTGCATTTGCATTGTTCATTTAGCATAATATGTGCTTTTTGTTTTTGGTCATAAATTTTTTAAAACCAAAAAGATTTTTGTGTTTTGTATTTCACATCTTGGATTTATAATCAAGGATTGGCCATATTATCTTTACATAACAAGTTTATGTACGATGAGCTTCTTTTATTGCACTTTACTAGTTTGAGTTTTGTAGTGCACGTTGTGTGGGAAAGATGTTTATGGTTTTGATCACTTTGTCTTGATCTTGAAGTCACATGTCTTTGACTGTCGGACTTGAACCTTTTGAGAAAGGTATAAATAACCATCTCACCACTATTTACTAGCCAATCATGAACACCTTAGTGCATATCATAAGATTTTGTACTCGAGAAAGTGTAGCACATGCACAAAAAAAAAAAAGGTGTAGCCTCGATTTAATTGTGTTAGTTTTTAGACCCCTTAAAACACAATTGGATTAACCTAGTTAATTAGCCAAGTTGTTACTTAGTCCAAATTCCAAGTCTATGTTATCACAATCAAACAATCATATCATGCAAGGCAGCGGAAAGATAAATAACACAAAGATATGATCACCCAGGAAACCAAACCGGTAAAAACCTGGGGAGGATTTAACCTAACTATTCTCAAGGTAAACCTGAATCCACTATCTTGAAAGAATCGAAGTTCATACAATAAGACTTACAAACTCCCCGTTTGACTTCTTATTGCTACCCACCAGTAGAACTTACTGACACGACCACGTGCAAGCTCCGAGACCACGGACTCCTTCTTTCTTGGATTCACCACCAGATACAAGCACCCACACTTGTTTTTCTTTAGGCTTCAATGGCAACAACTGAATTGATCTTCAAGAAGTAGATAACATCTCCTCCTTGAAAACCCTAAGCTTTGTGTAAAGGAAAGCTCCTCTAGATCTCACAAGAGATTTACTACACAAAACAGCAATATGAGCAACAATACAACTCTCAAGCAACCAAGACTTTAGAGAGGTTTGGGTACAAAACCCTAAAAACAAAAGAGGCACAAGAGGCACTCTAATCTCTCTCTCTTTAGTCTCTAAAACGTGGCTTAGGGTTTCCTTTATATAGTGGGAAAAGTAGATCTGAAACCCTAATCCTTAATGGGCTTAAGCCGCTGTTTAGGCCGACTTAAAATTCTGCAGATACGATTTTCGATTGATCGAGCCTGTTCTTCTATCGATTGAACTAGGCAGAATATGAAGTCTTCTTCCTGCAGCTTGTATGTTCTTGAATCTTGACTTGAATTACCTTGAGCATTGTCTAATAAAACCTATAGACTCTAAGATCTATATCTAGACAAGTTTGTGTTCACGATTTGCCAATTGTTCTAAACATTTACAACCTAACAAATTGCTTAATGCTTAAAATGGGTGTGTACTATTAGGCTCTGATACCACTTGATAAGTTTTTAGACCCCTTAAAACACAATTGGATTAACCTAGTTAATTAGCCAAGTGAATACTTAGTCCAAATTTCAAATCTAGGTTATCACAATCAAACAATCATATCATGCAAAGCAGCGGAAAGATAAATAAGACAATGATATGAACTGTAGAAAATATTTTTCTTAAGAGATATGATGGATAATCAATGTGCAAATATTTTCTCTACTCATGCAACTGTTTATGGGTCACATAGTGCCATGTTTGCATTTTATTGAAAGAGAGAATATTTTTTCTTCATGTGTATCCTCAACTTAGTTTTTTTTTAAAAACTTGGTTTGTGTCTTTTTATTTATCCCCACCCCTTTATTTTTCCCCAAAATTGTTTTTCCCAAAACTTGTTTTGTTTTTCCTATTTTTATAAAGGGAGAAATTTTTTTTAACCTTTGTGGTTCTTAGGGGGAGTTGTTGCTCTTCATAGGGGGAGTTGTCTCTATTTTTTCTTACTCTGTTGCGTATGCTTTCTGTCTACCTTCTGATTAGGTAGTCTTTGTCAATACGTGACAAAAAGGGGGAGACATAGACGACTTGTTTGTTTTGTTTAGGGGGAGAATATAAAAACTTTTTGATGTATCTAACTTAGGGGGAGAGTTAGTTTGCATATTTGTTGATTTACTGTTTATTTTCCTGTTTATTTTCCACACATGCGTTTATGCGTTTTGTTTAAGTGTTTCAGGAAATATACAAGTTGATTCAATTGAGCTGCTGTCTACACTTGCAACTGATGGATAGTAGTTAGGATTGAATTTGTTGTATTGAGCATTTTTTTTGTAAAGGGCTTTTCTTTGTAAACTTTGAGTTTTTAGTTGTGTTTTGTCACGGATTGCCAAAGGGGGAGTTTGTTAGGTTCTAAAGACTTAGAATTAATGTATTTAGAATTCTAATTTGTATTGTTGGCAAACCATGATCAAAACAGGTTGTTTTGTCTTGTTTAGACTTGCTCAAAGTTGTGTCTTTTATGTAAAGTTGGAATTGAGTGGCTGCAGAAGTATTAGTGACTTTCGTCCTGGCTCGATCGATCGAATCTCGGGTAGAATGCGTTTTCTGTAGAATTTCCAACTCAGCCCTAAGCCCATATGATGTGTAGGGTTAAGTGTTTTACTCCTAGTATATAAAGGAAACCCTAAGCACGTTTTTATTAGGTTTTTAGAGAGAGAAGAGTGTGCCTCTTATATATTTAGGGTTTTGTACCCAAAAGCTCTCTAAGGACTTTGTTGCTCATATTGCTGTTTGTGTGAATCTCTTGTGAGATCCTTAAGGAGCTTTCCTTTACACAAGCTTAGGATTATCAAGGAGGAGTTTTCATTCAAGAACTTGATGATCATTCAGTTGCTGCCATAAGAACATAAAGAAACACAAGTTTGTGTGCTTGTATTTGCTGGAGAATCCAAGAAAGAAGGAGTCTGTGGTCTCGGAGCTTGCACATGGTCGTGTCAGTAAGTTCTACTGGTGGGTAGCAATAAGAAGTCAAGCGTGGGGGCTTGTAAGTCTTATTGTATGAATTTCGATTCTTTCAAGATAGTGGATTCAGGTTTACCTTGAGGATAGCTAGGTTAAATCCTCTCCAGGTTTTTACCGGTTTGGTTTCCTGGATCATCATATCATTGTCTTATTTATCTTTTCGTTGCTTTGCATGATATGATTGTTTGATTTTGATAACCTAGATTTGAAATTTGGACTAAGTATTCACTTGCCTAATTAACTAGGTTAATCCAATTGTGTTTTAAGGGGTATAAAAACTTATCAATGAGAAAAGACTTGCTAAGGTGAGTGTTGTTTACTTGTCCTTGATTTAATTCTTACAATTATTTGTAGACATGTTTTGTTTCTGTTTTTGGTTGTTTTGTTTTTTAGATTGTTTTTTATTAAAAAAAAATCCAAAAACATTGAAAATTTTCAAAAAGACTTTATATTTTATTTTGTGTCTAGTTTTATTTTTCTTGAGTATTACATGAATTATGATATCTCTCTCTTGATTTAGAACATGCTTGACATTGTGGAGAAACTTGAATAGTTTATGTTATATAAGTGCTAAGTTATTTTTGATTTTGTATGAATATGTACTAGTTTGTACATGTACTCATGGGTTAATTAAGAAATTGATATTTTTTGTTTGTATACCCTCTATAACTTAGTTTAGCACTGTCATACATTGCTTTTGCATTTTATTCATTTAGCATAATGTGTACTTTTTGTTTTTGGTCATTAAAATTTTGAAAAACCAAAAAGATTTTTTTTGTATTACACATCTTAAATGTGTAGTTGAGGTTGGCCTATGAAATTTGCATTTCATAACTATGTACCTTGTTTAGCTTGGATGAACTTATTTTTATACACTTTGCTAGTGTGTGCTATGTAGTGCCTATTTGTGTGAGTTTTTTATAGTTTTTAATCACATGCTATTGATTTTGAAGTCACATTCTTTTGATTGTAAGGACTAAAAAATCCTAAGAGAAAGACATAAATAACAGTCTCACCATTGTTTACTAGCCAATCATGAACACCTTAGTGCATATCATAAGATTTAATACTCGAGAAAATGTAGCACATGCACAACAAGAAAAGTAAGGTGTTGCCTTAAAAGAAAAAGAAAAAGAAAAATCTGCATAAAATGTATAAGGCAAAAATAAAAAATACATGATTGCAAGCTTGTTTTGTCACGAATTGTCAAAATGGGAGATTGTTAGGTTCAAAAAGTTTAGAACAATTGGCAAACCGTAAACACAAACTTGTCTAGATATAGATCATAGAGTCTATAGGTATTATTAGACAATACTCAAGGTGATACAAGTCAATATTCAAGAATATACAAGCTGCAGAAAGAAGAGTTCAGAAACTGCCTGGTTCGACCAATCGAAAGACATGCTACACCGATCGAAATACGGGTCTGTAGAATTTTAAGTTCGGCCCAATAGCAGTTCAAGCTTAAAAAAGATTAGGGTTTCAGATCTACTTCTTCTAGTATATAAAGGAAACCTTAAACACGTTTTTGTAAGGCTTTTCAGAGAGAGAAGAGTGCGCCTCTTTTGTATCTAGGGTTTTGTACCCAAAAAGCTCTCTCATGTCTTCTACCGGTGTTATTCCTTGAAGAATCTCATGATCCGGTGTTGTAGAAGTTGCTGCATACAAGATCAACGTCTAAGGAGATCTAAAACCTTTGAATGGAGTCTCAAAGTCACAAGTGTGGGTGCTTGTGTTCCAAAGGCCTAATAGAGAAGGAGTCCGTGGATTCGGAGCTTGCACGTGATCGTATCAGTAAGTTCTACATGTGGTAGCAATAGGATGTTAGTGGTCTAAGTCTTATTGTAACTTCAATTCTTTCTAGTGGATTTGCTTTTTACCTTGAGGATAGCTAGGTTAAATCCTCCCCAGGTTTTTTACTGGTTTGGTTTTCTTGGGTCATCATATCATTGTGTTATTTACTTTTTCGCTGCTTTGCATGATATGATTATTTTTTTTTAACTTAGATCTGAATAATAAACCTAAGTATTCACTTAGTTAAATAACTAGGTTAAACAAATCTAGTTTTCAGGGACCTAAAAACCTAACCAAAAAAAAAAAAAAAAAAACAACAACAACAACTACATATTACATTTTGTTGGTTGGGTCGATTTCAATGTGTCAAAATCCCTGAACCCACCTACGTTGCATGTCAATTCTCAATTCATCTTGACTTTGTATAATATTTTGATTGCTACGACTATGGACTACGGAGACCATAATATGTTCAAAATTCAAATGCTATCATTTAACTCTAATTTCCATTTTGAAAAATTAATATTGCGTTCATGCTGACTCTTTCCCCTTAAGGTCACTTGTTCATCTTTTAAAAGAGTTAGAAATAAAAATTAAAAATAAAAAAAGTTACCAACACTACAAGAAAATCGGGCTATTGCAGCGAGTTTTTTTGCGGCAGTTGTGAAAACTGCCGCTATATGTCACATATTGCAACGCTTTTTTGGCCCACCACTGTAGATGAGATATATTGCGGCATTTTATTGGACCACTGCAATAGATCTAGCCTTTTGCGGCGTACTATAGCGGCGCTATATAAACCGCCGCAATATTCGTGTTTTAGCGGCATTAGACTTAGCTATAGCAGCGCTTCATAAACCCACCGCAATGAATATACCCTTTTGCGGCATACTACAGTGGCGATATATAAAACTGTTGCAATATATAAGTTTTAGCGGCATTTCTATTACTTATAGTGGTGGGTTGGATGACCACCGCAATAGATACTTTTTTGTGGTGCTTTTTCTTAGTTATAGTGGTGGTTTGGACCGCCGCAATAGACCTTTTAATTGCCAGCGTCTGGTCCAATGTATCCCTCTGTTGTTAGCTCTAAGAAAAAACCCCTCTCTCTCTCTCTCTCTCTCTCTCTCTCTCTCTTGTATAAGCATTTTCATCACCAGTCCTTTACCACCGGTCACCACTAACGTCCTTCGCCGGCACTGCTAGAAAAATTTCCTGACCGTCATCAGCAGCCATCACCACCGCCGGCAGTAACCAAAAATAAATATTTTAAAATTTTCATTGGTCCAATTTTTTTTTTCCCCTTTCCCTTGCCTAAACCTATCACTTTAGCATCCAACCTTTTCATTTCTCATCTGTTTATCTCCCTCTAAAATAAATAAATAAATAAATAAACACACTCTCTCTCACTCTCAAAATCTCTCGTCACTCTTAAAACCCAGTGATCGATCTTCCCACCACCGCCACCACGCATCCTCACTAGCATGCATCCTCACTGCCATGGATATAAAATTGGATTAGTCAATTTTTTTGTTTCTTTTCTTTCATTTTCTTAGCAACCAAACACCAAAACCCATTGAGAACAAAACCCAACAAACATAAAAACACCAAAATATCTCAAATCCAAAACACTAAAACCCATTGAGACCAAAACCAAGCAATCAACAAACCCACCCCACAACTCACCACCGGACCCAACTGACCACCACGTCCACAACCACCAACCACCACCACCATGGAGTGAAGCACCAATCTTTGAGAGAGAGAGACATCGATCTGAGCGAGAGAGAGACCCACTTTGAGAGAGAGAGAAATCGATCTAAGAGAGGAGAAGTTTGAGACATTTGAGTCTGATTTTTTGTTTCTTTTCTTGCATTTTCTTAGCAACCAAGCACCAAAACATCTCAAATCCAAAACACCAAAACCTATTGAGACCAAAACCAAGCAATCAACAAACCCACCCTAGGACTCACCACCGGACCCAATTGACCACCACTTCCACAACCACCAACCACCACCACCATGGAGGGATGAGGCAAAAAAAGAGAGATCCATCAAGAGAGAGACCCACTAAGAGAGAGAAATTTATTTGAGCAAAAGAGAGAGTGAACAGAAATTTATTTTTTAATGTTATATTTGTCTTTTGTATTTGTAATTTGTAATTTATTTATTTCTTATACCATAGAGTATGAGATCAAGGTATTTCTACTTATTCACTCTACGATAGTTTTGATAGTTTGATGCAAATCAATACATGCATGTAGTTGGTTTCTAGAATGCATTATTTTAGTACTGTTTTTTGTTTTTTGCCAAAGTGCTTACACTTGTCAACCATGCAAATAAAGCTGACTCAAAATCTTTTGCATTACACTTGTAAATCATGCAGCAAATTCTATCCTTCCAGCCTTCCCTTCAATTAGTCTCACATTTTTATTTATAATGGAATATTTTTCTTTTTCAATTATCAATTTATTTGTTTTTTTTACTTTTTTAATTAATAATTCAGTTATTTCTTATATCAGTAGAATCGATCTCAAGATATACGTATTCACTCTACAGAAGTGGTGATCGTTTGATACTAATCAATACTTCTCTTGTTGGTTTCTAGAATATGTAATGTCAATTTCATCCAAAATTTCATTTGTTAATTTATTTTTTTGGCTTATATATCCTTGACGATCATGAAAGTATATACTCTACAGCAATGGTGATAGCTTCACACTAATCAATACATCTATTTGGTTTCTAGCCAGAATATATCATAGTCAATGTCATCCAAAAGTTAAATTTATTACTTACTTATTTTTGGCCTGATCTTTGGTGCTTACACTTGACAATCATGCAAAAACGGTGGCAACTGAAACCGATATTAAATTTTCCGCAATCTTGATTCTTTTTTATTTATAAGATGCCTTTTAATTTATAAGGTTAATTTTTTTTTAAATTGAAGGTTGTTTGTTTTATTTTCTGTGGGTCATTATGAAATCTATTGTTTTACTATTTAATAAGATGCTCTTTAATTTATAGGACTAAAATTTTAAAAGTCAAAACTTTATGTCTAGAAGTTGTTTTATTTGTTGTCGGTCATTTTCCCATTTGGATAAACACTAAGAATATATAGGATCAATTAAGCCAAAAAAAAAGGAGAGAGAAAATATATAGGATTGTTCTGATAGCAATATTCCAAGTTTTCAACAGTATCTAGTTTATTCTGTTCACATGAGATATATATTTCCCACACGCATAAACTTTTTTTCCCCAAATTTTCATTCAGATCTCTAGCTCCCTCTCACTCTTACTATTTTCTCCATCTTTCCCCCCCCCAAAATTTTTCCCTCTCACAAAATTTCCCCAAAAATTTTTTCCCTCTCAGGCTTTCACTTAGGGATTTCATGAGCTCTCTCCTTCTCATTCTCACTCTCTCTCGCGGTAATCTCTCTTTCTCCCCTCACTCCTCTTCTCTCTTTTTCCCCTCCAGCGGACCCATCTGCCACCGCCACCCATTGCACAGCCACCCATCTGCCACCGCCACCCACTACACAGCCACCCTCTGCCACCGATGCTAGCCACCGCCGCCGCCGTCGTCAACCTCCAATCTCGCCATTAGGTGCGGCTTTTGCTCTTCCTCGTTGCTGCTTCTTCTGCTCTTGTTGTAATTATTTTGTCTTTCTTATTTTTGTGGATTTATCATAGGAAGTTCTCACACAAACAAATCCCACAAAAGAAGTGCTCAGAGCTCAGGTACATCCTTTAGCCTTATTCTTCTTTTACTTAACCATTTGTGATGTTTAATTAATTTGCATAAATTTTTTGAGATGGTCTGACTCTGAGATTCTTTGTTTTGTTTTGTTGGGTTTTAAATTTTAAGTTATTGAGAAGGGACTTGCCTTAGTTCCATTTTTAGTAAATTCAGCTCCATTAAAATGGTTGGTAAGAAAGGATCTGTTCCATTGATTGAGTATAAGCTACTAGAAAAAGCAACGGTTATATAATTTTAGATTTGAATTTTTATGTTAGATATAAAAAGAATTAATAATAATAATGAAAATTTTAAGGGTTGGTTACGGTGGAAATTGCTATTATAAATTGAGTTTGATTTAATTGTTGATATAGCTAATCAACCTGTCCAAATCACTTGGATTTTTGGACACAATGGGCCACAATTTTTTGGTTTTTCATTTTAGATGTAAGGTAATAAAGACTACTGGTTGATCAACCAATTGCCACGTGAATGAGTAAATGAGTAATGATATCAATAAGGTCATATAATCTGATATTGTTGCCTTAGTTTATTAGTTCTAATTGTGAATAAGTTCTGATTGGCAATAGGTTTCTTGTTCTTTGTATTAGATGCTTTTTTCACGGCAAATTTACTCTTATTAATATTTCACTGAAATTTGTTATTGCCAGTGATAAATTCTGTATTTTTCCTCGTTAAGTACTAGAAAATGTATACTTGCATTATCTATAGATTACAAACTATAGATTACACAGCAAACAAATTCTTCTCAACTAGAATTCACAAATTCTTTTAGGTTTGCTCAGCAAATTGCTTTTCACTATTAGTTCTCTATATGACTGCTCTTTTTGTTAAATGAGAGATGCATGTCTTTTCTCACTAGACATTTTATTTGCGTTTTTTTTACTAATAATTTTATTTGCATTTGTCTGTCTACTAAGAACCATGTCATCAGGAGAGCTGATATGGGAAAGAGAATTTTAGAGACTCTAATTTGGCTCCTACTTTTGTTGGAGTGTATTTGAATCTTAATCATGATTCCGCCAAATCAAAATAAAGTTTTTCTTAGCTACTCTTTAGATTTTGCCTGCATTGACTGAGCTTCTGCTGTTCTAGAACTGGAATTACTCTTCAAATTCTTCTAGTTTTTCATTTATTGTTTTGGTCTAGCCATAGGGTACCTGAAGCCAGAATGGAACTGAGTACTAACACAGGCAAACTGATTGGAGGAAAATATGCCTCCAATTTCCTTGTAATTTCCAGGGATAGGTGAATTTTCTAATTTGAGAGGAGCTGAATGGTTAAAAAACGATTATATAATCATTTAGGATTAAATATTGCTGCCATTGCCATTTCTATAAGCTTGGCATTTTCATTATTGTCTTTCCTCATTACCAAGAAGCTATTTTGTAAGGGATTCTTAACAGAACCACCATATTTTGTAAGGGATTCCTCATTACCCTACTCCAAGTATGCTTTCATGCATTACTTAATATTGTCTGCAAATCATTGAGATATGTCTTGTGGGATACATAACTTGTCATTTATCCTTTTGATTTGAATACCAGTTACACATGCAAGCCAGAGGTAGTGGTCACTGGATTTCTCTACAATTTAGGACCTTGGTAGTTCAATCTACATTAGAAAGAGCCCATGGATGTGACCTTAATAAATATCTCCATTTCTCAACTGTTTGAAATCCTTTATCAGTTATGCTACAAGTACTAACAAGAATGACAATTCCATTGTGCTTAATTTTGTGTCAGCTTTATTTTTGCTTTTGTCCTATTGCTGTTGCATCTCTGAGTTTGCACATAATTGTCTTGTATATCCTTTTTTGGTCAGCCAAGCTTAGTATCAATGGTTGTCTACTAAAGTTTTACCTGAAGAACGATGAAGATTGAAAGCTTTAGCGTCTCCAGTTGCCTCTCTTGGCAGTAGCGCCTTTTCTAACATGGCTTCAGTGTATACACTCTTCTCTGGAACTGATGCTAATTGGTCTTACAAAAACGTTAATCTTGCCAAGTTCTTTTTTGATGTAATTGTTAAGTTGGTAAGGACTAGAATATCTTAAGCAGCTTACATGTAAAAACTGTTGAAAATGAATTTTAAGACAACTTTTAGACTTACAACTCCTACATTCTTGATGGGTTAAATCTGTGTCTTTAACCTTTGAAAGAAACATTACCAGGTTAAGATCTAAGTTTCGGGACATTCTGGGAACAATTTTGTCAAATTGTAATTTTGTGATTTTTCTAATAATCAAAGAAGTTTATGTAAGGTATATATCAATTGTTTGTGAGGTCATGATAGAATGGCCAATCATTGGAGTTGTAGTAAATAGAGAGAGGCTAAACTTAAACTTACTTTTTAGTGGAATGAATAACCCGAACTTATTGAAGTATAATCAAATATTATTCCAAGCTAGAATTACGATGTTTTAGAGCATTATCATTGGATGCATGTTTGTGCATTGCTCCAAATATATATATTTCAAAATTTTAATTCTGACAATACTTGCTATTTATTATTTTTGAAATATTCTTCTTGGTCTTCTGACTTGGATCTGGATATTGGATACTATATAATGTCGTTTTTTGTTTCTCATGCTTTACAGCACCATGATTCAGAACATGATTAAAGAAGGAATTATTGTTCCCTCAGAGGTAACCATTATGCTTCTCCAACGAGCAATGCAGGAAAATGGAAATGACAAATTTCTAATACTAAAGTTGTGCTTTCATCCCCAGATTGATGCTGGAAGGCCTGTTGAAGAGGTTTTTGAGTTGGTTAAAGCAGTATTTACCCCTAAAGATGAGAAGGTAAAGTGCCGTTGTTGTGCTTTGTAGGGGGTTTTCTCAAAATAGACTTTGTTTTGGAAGGAATAAACTCACAAATTGAGTTTATCTATGTTGTAGAATGAGGGTTGTATTGTCTCAATAATTACATTAGGGTGCTTTTGTAATTATACTTATTGAATAGAGTGGCCTGAGGTAAATTTAGCTTTAATGGCAGCTTAAAGTTTTTTAAGTTCTAGTTCACATAAAAATTAATATTTAATATTTTCCACATTTTATAGAATTAGGGGAGTTCTATTTTTCTACCACTTGAACTGCAAAAAAAGAAGAAATTTAAAGTTCTATTTTTTTATTTCACTCACTGAACACAAATATGTAGCCATTTCTATTGAATTTTGTGAGGCCTAATAAAAAAAAAATGGAGTTCATTCAATCATTCAAGCTCCTTATTCAATAAATGATTATAATTTACACAATGAAAGTGACCTGATAGCATAATGATCTCAACACTCTTTATGATGCCATATGTTTGGAGTTAGAAACCTCCTTCCCAATTTACCTAGCAAAAAAAAAAAAAAAAAAACATTACAATTTTCACAATGGAGTCTAATACCCCAACTTCATAAAAATTTAAGTCTCAATATACAAAAATAAATCAAACTAACAAATTCAAAGTACATGTATTTTTAAAAAAATTTATAGCTTGGGTTGGGTCGGGTTTTTGGGTTGAAAATCCTGCCAACACAAAATCTACCCAACTCAATCTCGGGGGAGGAGGAATCCATTGACTCATGGTGGGTTATTAGTTACTATTATGCACCAACTGGAGCTTCCACTCTTATGCCATTATTGTTTTTCCTCATCAAGTTAACATATCAATATCATTTCTAGAAACAGAATGTTCCTATCTTTTGTATAAAGAGCTGCATCTTCTAAACAAAATGAAAAACTAGAACAAGTGAGTAAAGTGCATAGTTTTGACTTCTGACATTCATTACATACCCAGAAATAGGAGCTTAAAAAAAACCATTATTAAAACCTCGATAACAAGTGGATTGTAATTTCAATGGTTTGAGATTCTCTAATTGTTTTCAATGGGCTTTTTTATTCTTCCACACATATAGGCCTGATTCAAGGGTGATAAAATTGATTCAACATAAGAGCATTAATACTTCTAGTTGTTGACAATGAATTTTAGCTTAAGTGGCACCTCCTCCCTTTATAAGTTTCAAGTGCAGGGTAAGGATGTGGGTTTAAGACTATTCGGATGTATGTGTAACTTACCAATTAGAAAAATGATAATACTTTTGGTTGTTTAAATATACCTGGAGCCTATATGACTACTAATTTTTGTCACTGTGCTTCTCAGCCTTTTGCATAATGTGGGTTTAGAGACCTTATAAGTTATTTCAGTTTATTTTCTTTTTGAGTTTGATAATGCAGTACATGTAATCAATTCATCTCTGGTAATTAGAGGTTGTTGAATTGTTGGAGCACTGGAGTTTTTCTGTTCACACCTTTAGTAGCTTGCCAAACTCTACGATGAGAGTGACAGTAGGAACCATTTACCTAGAGCATGAAAGCATCAATTTTTTTTTTTAATTTTTTTATATTACAGTAGTCTATGCAGCCATATTGGGACATAATGTAAAAATGAAAAAAAAAAAATTTAATTTAAGCAAAACATTATGAAAAAAGAAAAATTTAATTTAAGCAAAACAATTGGCCTTGGTGGCTTGTAACATCATTGTAGTTTCGAATCAGAAATGAAATTTTTGAGTCTTGTTGATACCACGGGGGCACCCCCGATGCATGCTTTGTATCTTAATCTACTTAATTATGAAGAACATGCTTGCCAATTGTCTTTGGACCAAATGGAATCTCACCCCCTTAAGTAAGGGTTGAGGTTCAACTTGTGGTTTAACACTCTGCCTGTATCTAATTTGTTAGTATATTAGTTATATACTAATTGTAGCTAAATTATAGGTCATCCAATTAGATTTTGAGAAGGGTTCTGTTTAATAACTTGTTCCCATTTTTTGCCTTGGTAATATTTTCTTGTTATTCTATTCCATTTATACGTACTTTTAGAGTAATCATAATTTGTATGTAGGATGTTCTTCCGGTCTAACAATCTCCAGCTCTCCAAAAATCATCAGCTGCATTCCATCAACCAAGTAGCTTACATCCCATCAACCAAGCAGCTTATAAGTTTTAAGTAGCTTATAAGTTTTATGTTTGTGTACAAAGAACTACATTTGAACAACCGCATTTTTTGGAAATGTTGAAAGATTTGTTTAAATACTTTGGAACTTTGATTGTGGTATTAGCTTGGAACTTTGATGATGGTTATAGACAATGTTATGTATTTGATAATATATTTCTATGTTAATATAATGTTAATTTGGAGACATTTGTGGTGTTATCTAGTTACATTTGTGGTATTGTCTTAGTGGAGCCAAAATTATTACAGGTTATTTGTAATAGATATGTGGTTTTAGAATCCAGGTAGCGACGGGCAAAAACTGCCGTTGAAGAACTAAAATTATGATATAACTAAAGACCTATAGTGGCGTTTATAGCCCGCCGCTAAAGAGTCACATATAGCGGCGGGGTAATCATCGTTAAAAGATACATAGGGTTAAAAGATACATAGGGTATATTGTACAAGAAGCCCTATAGTGGCGCTTATTGCTCGTCGCTAAAAGGTCACTTGACCCGAATGGTAACCTCATATGGCAGCGGTTTTAAGCCCACCACAATAGACCAAAAGTGCTGCTAAATGGCAGATTTATTGCGATGCTTTTTGTTACCGCCGCAATAGATCTATAGTGGCACCGCAACAAATCTATAGCAGCATCGCAACAGTGGCAGGAAGAACTGCTGCTAAAGGTCAAATGTACCTTTAGCGGCACTTTTTGGGCATTTGCGGCGGTTTTGGCCCCCGCAATAGTACTTTTTTTTTTGTAGTGCAAGAATTGTAATATTGTGAAAGTTTCATTTTTCTTTCTTTTGGAAAAAGATCTTCATCAGCCTTTGAAATGTGTCAATTTCATGTAAAGTTTATTATTTATTGAATCTAAATGTAACTAATAATTATTTTGCTCATTAATTTATGTGGTTTGTTACTAGGGAGTGAAACTACTCAGGGCTTCTATACGGTCAAAGAGTGCTTTGTCTGATGTCTTCCTCCCAATGTTGAAACAGGAAGTCCAATGTGAGAGTCAGCGAGATGTAAGTGCAAGAGTTTTGTGCCATTGCCAAAATGTTGTGTTTTTGTTTTCGTTGCATATATGTTTTAAATGTACGTCAAATCTAGTGTGGAAATGTAAAGGGCAATATGCTCTCTCTCTCTCTCTCTCTCTCATTGCTTGTTTTATTGGAAGCTTGGTTAAGAAGCATTATGTATCATTAAAAATGAGATGCAAGTATATATAAGTTTTTGTTAATTATCCATTGCTTGCAGTAGCAGCTCCAGGAATATTTTTAGAGGGGTCATTAAAAAATTTAAATTAAATAAAATTTAATACAAAAAAAAAAAAAAAAAAAAAACTTGAATATATCGAGTCATAAAAAAAAAAGATATATATGAAATTTTACAACTTCTACAAGTTTTCATATTTTTAAATCATTACATGATAGTTCATTATTAGTTTTTATTATTTATTGTCAATGTGACTAGGTATGACCTTTTTATTTTGTTAAATTTGTATAACATTTATTTATTTTTAAGTAGTTGCCATTATTTTTTTTTAAAAATATTTTAAACTAAAATGACAAAATGCAACCCACTGACATTATATTATTTATTAACCCACACATCCATATTCATCCAAACATAGATATTACACTAAGTGTCTACTTTTTTTTTTTTTTTTCTTTTTTTTTTTTTTTTTTTTTTTTTTATACAAGATAGAATTTCTACTTTAGCCTAATCTAAGTGTATATGTATGTGAAGCTCCCTCCTGGAGACTTGAACGTCGGCCCTTGGCCCCCACACCCTACAAGCATTTATACTTGTAGAGTGACCATTGCACTAAGGGTGCACGGTGGTCATTAAGTGTTTACTTAACCAATCAAATATTTGAACAATTGCTAACTTTACTATTTTTTTCATTAATTACGTACTAACATAAATAATACATTAAATGTCTAATTTTTATTTAGTTTTAGGTTGTACTGATCTACGATCAGGGTGTGCAAGATTTTAGCCAATGTATGCAAAAATATTTTTAAGCATAAAATAAACTAATAAAAAATTATTTTTTTATATATAATTTTTTTTTTTGAAGTTGGGGTTCATTTGAACCCCCTAAACAAAAAGTGTCGCTGCCCCTAATTGCTTGGTATAATAAGATGTTTGAGGATGCTTGAGGAACAAGTTTGTTCACCGTATGCTCTATCGGTCCCAACGTGGCCAATGCCCATCATAAAGGCTACCCCTTTCTTCCTTCTCTTCATTCACCTCCTTGAAGCCCCCCCAGTCCCACCCCCTAAACAACTCTCTTCAGATTTGTTTAGGAAAATTTTAAGGACATAATTATATTTTGTGTCACAACTTTACTACCACCACTCTAAAGTGGTTGAAAATGATTGTCCACCATTTAAAAGGGCCGGTATAGAAGCCATCTGTTGCGGCACTTTCATAAGTCGAGGTTTACCACTGCTATAGGTCGAGGGTTAATTGTGGCATTTACAAAATTGCCACAATAGACAACATATAGCGGCATTTTTTGAAAACTCCGAAACAAAAACGTCGGTATAGACTGGTTTTTTAGTAGTGAATTTATCAAGTTATGACAAAATTTAGGACAAATGGTGTGATCCTAGAAAAAAAAAAATTTAATGCAACAAAACAAAGCTATATCCAACCCATTTTAAAACAAATTCGTCCATGTTTGGGTTGACAAACAATGTATGTCACCAAAGGGGACTTACCTATCGGCAATGGGAATCAAAGATGTAAGAATTGCACATATATGCGAAGTGCTGCAAATTAAACATGGAACACCTTTTTGGTTATATAAACATCATATGGCGTAAAAATAGTTACTTTACGATGCAAATTGGCAAACCAATAATATGGGATGAAGGTAGTATAAATAAGGGTTGGTTACGCTATTTCTTAATTATTTTTATCCTATTTCTTCCACTTCTTGGCACGTTCAATAAAGATATGGCAAAGAGTTTTGTAGTCTATTTGGCACATTTTGGTAGTTCTAACGATGACATCTGGGGTTCAAAACTTCCGTCTCTATTGTTGTAATTAATAATAACAATAACAACAACAACAACAACAACAATAATAATAATAGGGATAATTACACTTTACCCACCTGTGGTTTGCCTCTAATTTGACTTGCCTACCCGTGGTTTCAATTTTGACACTTTACCCACCTGTGATTCCCTCTGTTACTAATCCGTAACCCACCTCTCCTTCAGCCGTTACTCTAACACATAATATATCAAAAATAAAAGCCCAAACAGATCAAAACACTCCTCACTCGAATCTTGAACATGAAGAACATACCCAAAAATCTAAAAAATTACAGGAATTTAGAAATCAACATTTTGTATGAAATCCAGAAAATCAGCTAAACTAAAATCAACCCAGAATTTAGAAACTAAAAGCTAAACCCACAAAATCAACCAAAACTCAAAGCTAATGACGGCCATGTTCTAATGTCTTTCTTCTTACCGTATCTGGTGATAGTGTGGGGGAAGCCTTGCGCTTTATCTTTTGACTTTTCCTATTTGTCTCTTGAGTTGGCTCACTAGAGCAAGCCCAGGCGTTTGTTCTTTTCTTTATATTTGTATATTTGTATACGGTTACTCTTTTACATTAATATAGTTCTGTCTATTATCTCAAAAAAAAAAAAAAAAGTGAACCCAGAATTTTTGAACATAAACCCAAACCAAAAACTAAACCCATAAATTTTGAACATAACCCACAACCACTGCAACCAAAGATTAAAACCAAATCAAACACACCACAAATTTCTTTTTCAATCTTTTCTATCCTCTTGACAGTTTTGTTTGGATTCATAGGCTTGAGATTTGAGAATGTTCTTATGATCCCCACTATCGAACCAGTCAAACGACATCGGCATCGTCACGGACTACGATGACGACGTCGTCTGGGAATTGGAGCTCGGCGCCTTAACGTAAATGCTGCTGTTGTTGTCGTTTTGTGGGTTTTACCATCAGATGAGAATGTGAAGGTTGAGGAAGATGGGTCCTCGGATTGGGGCTCTTGGGCGTTGGCAATGGAAGTGAAGAGACGAGTTTGGATTTGGAATTGGGATGAGAATGCTGTGAAAAATTTTGGGTTTCTTTTGATGGAGTTTAAGGTTTTGATAATCAGTGAATTCACCATTGAATTGGGATTTTGTTTTCTGTGCTCTGGATTTTGCTGGAAATGTGTTTGGGGTTTTGACTATTTTTACTTCCCAAAACCACTTTTGCATTTGCAGAGGAATTTTTCTCTTGGAAAAGCTTTGGGCTGGTCGGTTAGCTCAGGGTTTGGGCCTGTGTTAGATATTGTTTTTGGGTTCAACTTCCTGTAATTTTTCAGATTTTTGGGTATGTTCTTCATGTTCAAGATTTGAGTGAGGAGTGTTTTGATCTGTTTGGGCTTTTGTTTTTGACATATTATGTGTTAGAGTAACGGCTGAAGGAGAGGTGGGTTACGGATTAGTAACGGAGGGAATCACAGGTGGGTAAAGTGTCAAAATTGAAACCACGGGTAGGTAAGTCAAATTAGAGGCAAACCACAGGTGGGTAAAGTGTAACTATCCCATAATAATAATAATAATAATAATAATAAGTATTGAAATGATTGTCTAACAGCCAAGCCAAAGAAGCCACTGGACTAGACAATCCATTGAAAACCACTGTACTAGCCAAGCCAAAGAAGCCATGGTCTATTTATCCCAAAAACGCTTTACTTCAAACAAGACTACATTAAATTATCGATTTTTCAAAAAACTTAAATTTTTGGGAAATAGTAAATTTAATTATTTAATTATAGGCTAGACCCAATACATGGAATTTTAAATGAGAGGTAGAGTAGAAGAAATAAAAATAAAACTTAGGACCTCCTACATTGATACCATGTTAAATTACAGATTCTCTCAAAAGTTTAACCTATTGGGAAATTGTGAGTTTAATCATTTAGTCACATACTTTTAACAACTTATGTAAAGTTTCTTAGATTTAATATATTGCGTTCTCTAATTAAATTCAAATATATACTAGTTGCATTAAATTTAAATGTCATTAAAAATTATAACATTGACGTTTTATTAATCAATATAACATTGTGTTTGAATTTAATTGGAGAAGGTAATGTACTTCACCCAAATTATCATAGCTTGACTCTATCCAAAATAACTTTCATATTATTACTAGTGGATCTTTTTTACTTGACATAAGGATACTTTGATCGATATTAATTATGTTGTGGTTAAATATATCTTTTGAGATTTTAATTTTGTAAACCAATATCCTACATAGTAAATCGTCAACATTAGCCACCTAATTTCCCATATGACCATCTTATTCTAAAAATAAATAAATAAATTAGATATGATCACACATCAAACAATCTCTATCCTTTTTCTAACAACAAAATCAAAATTGAAAATTAACTTACAACTTTTCTTAACAATAACAATGCATCACCTTGTCCCAGACAAAGTTAACATCTTGGACAAATATTTTTTGGTCTTGATTCTGTCTTAGTCCTAAAATTTAAAAAGTTCTCGTTTAACAAAAAATTTCTATTTAGTCCATTCATCAATTTCCTTCATAGTATTGCTTGCTTACTTGGTTAATGGAGTATTGATGTGGCTTCTTTTACATGGTCTTTAAAAATTTGGTAGAGATCGATCTCTTAATCTTAAAATTCTCTCTTAAGGAGAAGGGGAGAAGGGGGTGGCAAACGACTCGATTTGGAGTAGAGGGACCTCAAGTCGCGTAATTTGGGTTTATGTGATGGCTTTGGAATTGATTTGAAAATTTTGATGGATTGAGGGTTTATGATTCTCATATATAGGTGAATAGGTCGATGGTGGCTGAACTTTTGAAGGGGACAACTGCAGTTAATTTGGGGATTTGAGAGGGGTGATTTGTGTATGCTTTGGATTGTTTCAATGGGGTTGATCTTGGAGGTTTTAGAAATTGGGTAGAGCTTGATTGTTCATGGAGAATAATGTGTAGGAAGGCAGCAACTAGGGGTGTCTATGTCTTATTCCCTTTTATTTTTACCTAAATGTGACACGTAATATTTATACAATTTTTAAATGTTACATGTATTATATCTAAATCAAAATGCAAGGAAATTGGAAAATTTAGTAAAAGAGGATTTTATTACAATAGATATAAGCTTTTTCATATGAACTATTGCTTTTTTTTCCTTTTGACAAAGAGAGAAAAAAAAAATTCCCCACTAGAATTGAGTAGAGATTAAAGAAAGGATACGAGCTGATTACGTTTTCTTTACAAAAGTAAAAGAAATGAGGTTTTCAGAATATGAAAATCTTCTCGTACATAATTGCTTTAGAAAACGAACCCTAGGAGAAGTTTTAAAGGTAAAAGAAGAAAAAGAAAAGCTAAGAGATAATTACTATTAGAACTTTTCATAAGTCAGTAACTATTCTGGAATTTTAAAGTTCTAAGTATGGTCCACCAAGCAAGACTACGATGATTTTAATGGCAGTGGAGAGAGAGAGAGAGAGAGAGAGTTAAGTTTGAATTGAAACAATGAAAGCATGTCTTGTGTTAAAATAGGGTGAGGGAAGATATTTCACACCAATGAAAGCATGCCATGTGTTAAAAAAAAAAACCATGTATTACATTGTGTTGGTCGGGTCGATTTTGATGTGTCAAAATCCCTGAACCCACCAATCGACTAAAACCCGAAAAAACCTGAAAACTTCACCCGATTCTGCTCAACTAATTAGGCCAAAATTGCTGATGGCCTTTCAGTTCGATCGGGTCGAGTCATCCAGGTGGGCTTTTGGACAAACGTGTGGTAGCCAATAATTTGTTAACATGGCTTAGGCTTGAAGTGGTGTTGCCAACTTGCCATATCTATTATGTGTTTTTTAATGACTAAAATAGGTTTTTGGTCCCAATACATTTAAGCTGGATTTTCGTCTTGTGACAAATTTTTTTTATTTATCACTTTAATCATTTTGATTTTGATTTTATTTCAATTTTTCTATACAATAAAATTTGGATATAATTTATTGACGTGGTAAATGTAAACTATCAGATTCTATTTTTGATGACATGAACAATTATATCACTAAATATAACTTGATAATGTGGCCAAATATGGCACCACATCCTTAAGTTGCTTCACAATTTGGGAAAGGATCCCCTATAATATAATCTATTAGGTTTTAAAGATTTAGGTTTAAATCTTTAGAAACATATTTTTATGATGTTGGCAAACCGAAAACAAAACATGTCTAGTCTAGGTGTTAGGCAATACTTAAAAGTGTTGGTTTCAAGTTTCAAGTTCAGCTGACTACAGAAAAAGGAAGAAAATTTCTGTCAAGCTCGACCGATCGAGAATTAGGCTCGACCGATCGAAAATCGTAGGCACAGAAATTTTACAGATTTTTAAATTAAGCCCAAGCCCGCGAAAACGTTTAGGTTTCATTCTAACTTCTCTACATATAAAAGAGAAATCCTAGCTATGTTTTGGAGACTTTTGAAAGACTTGTGCGTTACTCTTTGTGAGATTTGAGAGGTTTTGTACCTTCTAACTACACAAAAATCTACTGGAGCAAGATCTACAATCAAGCGTTGGTAGAACACAGTTGCTGCTTCAAGATCATTATTGATCGTGATTTGAAACTTTTGAGTGGGATCTCAAAGTCACAAGTAAACCTGCTTGTGTTGGTGTAAATCCAAGGAGAGAAAGAGTCCATGAATTCGGAGCTTGCACGTGGTCATGTTAGTAAGTTACTACTAGAGGTAGCAATAGATTTAGGGTTAAATCTGATTGTAAAAACTTTAATTCTCTTATAGTGGATTTACTTTTCCTTGAAGATAGTTAGGTCAAATCATCTCCAGGTTTTTACCTTGAAACGGTTCGTTTCATCGGTTTTCCTGGGTCATCATATCGTGGTGTTATTTACTTTCCGCTGCTTTGTATGATATGATTTATTTGTGTTTAACCTAGATCTGAATAATTAATCTAAGTAATCACTTGGTTAATATATTAGGTAAAACAATCTGGTTTAAGGATCTAAACGAACAAACATAATCCTTCATTTCCTTCTCATTTTTAACTAGCTAGACGTGAGACATGCATGTAGTATTTATTTAATTTTTAAATATCACGTCTTAAATCTAAATAAAAATATGAAAAAAATTGAAAGATTCAATAGAAGAGAATCTTATGGTAATAGATATATGCTTTTTCATATGAACTATTGCTTTCTTTCCTTTTGACAATGAGAAAAAGAAAAATTCCCAAAAAAAAAAAAAAAAGGTTTCAAAAGGGTACGTGCAGTGCTGATTGCTTCTTCTTTACTAAAGTAAAAGAAATAAGATTTCAGAATATGAAATTCTTCTTGTACATATTTGCTTTAGCAAACCAACCCCAGTTTTAAAGGTAAAAGAAGAAAAGGAAAAGCTAAGAGATAATTACAGTCACAACTTTGCATAAGTCCTCAATTGGTAGCCGACAATGAACTGTGGTTCACCCAATAGGAGCAAGTGCCTATTCGGGATTTCTTAAGTTGATTCGCCAAGCAACATGTACATAAGCTGTCCATTCTATCACGGTGATGCCATATCGTTTGTCCGATAATCTTCAAAAAAAATAAGGTTAGACAAAGTCCATGGAAGAAACCAATGTGAGTTTGAAACTTCTTATTGACACAGAAAGCCAAAGAGTGCTTTTTGCTGAAGCGGACAAGAACTTCATCGACTTCCTCTTTCACATTCTGGCCTTGCCCGTCGGAACTTTCATTACCCTTCTCACAAAGCAAGGAATGGTGGGCAGCTTGGGAAACATTTACGAGAGCATTGAAAATTTAAATACTACTTACCTTCAACCAAACTTGAACAAAGAGACTCTCCTGAAGCCCAAAGTACACATCGCTGGTGGTGGTGCTGGAGTCCCTCTCCTATTGCCAAACGTTGAATCATCTTCGACATCATCCAAGAAATGGTATAGGTGCTCTAGAACCTACCACAGTGCTTGTTACTCATATGTGACTAATGACTCCAGCGCACAGTGTCCTTCGTGCTCGAATTATATGAATGACAACGTAGATTTTGTAGACCCATCAAGCACAACGAATGCGGGCTCTTCCTCTGGTGAGGGAGGGTACGTGAAAGGAGTAGTTACATACATGGTGATGGATGATCTAGTGGTGAAACCCATGTCCACCATCTCTAGTATCACTCTGCTTAACAGGTTTAATGTCAAAGATGTAGGCGCTCTTGAGGAGATAGTGGTCGATTTGGGCATCGATGAGGTATGCCAATCATTCTTTTCTTGTTGTGCAAGAGTCCATTACTTCTGTTTTGTTTTTTTTTTTCCTAGTTAATGTTTGTTGTATACATCCTTACACAGAACATTTGAAATTGTATGTTCAAAACACGATTTCAAAATTACCTTATTGTTTTTTCCTATGGTGAAATTTATTGCAAAATAATGATAAACTGAGGTATTAGTTGAAGCTATTCAAGTCCTAATTCCTAAATCATGATATGAGAAAGATTGAAATTTGGAATTGATCCCTGATCTATCTCAATCCAAGTCCATGTACGTCAATGTTTCATAATATTTGATGTTTGTTAGAATTATGTGGTGATGTTTGTTAGAATTATGTGGTCAGGTGATTAAATCTACCTTCTCTTAACAGTTTAGGCTTTTGGAATAATAGGTAATTTAACAATGTCCATTGCGTACTTAATTATCAAAAGTCATTAAATCTTTCAATTGATACATACAGGTGTTGTAAGTAATGCTACAACTACAAACTATTTTACAATATTTTTACAAAATGTTAATATAGCAAACCTCTTATTGGTTTTCATCTAGACCCACTATTAATATCATTTTTTCATTTACCAATAATCACTCACCAAGCCAGCAGTTTGTAAAATTTTTTGTAAAATAGTTTGTATCTCTAGTATTATTCATTCTCATTCCATCTTGCCTTAGTATGGTATATTGCTATGACTATGGAGTCAATCTATTCAAAATTCAAATGCAATCGTTTAACTCTATTTTCCATATTGAAAAATAATATATCACTTGCTCATCTTTCAAAAGAGAAAGGAAAAAATAAGTTACAAAGAAATATTGTAATATTGTGAAAGTTTAATTTTTCTTCTTTGGGAAAAAGATCTATCCATCTGCCATTGAAATGTGTCAAATTCAAGAGAAAAGATTTGGTATTTCACAAATCTAAGTGTGATTAATTATTGTTTTGCTCATTAATTTATGTGCTTTGTTTTTAGGGAGTGAAATTACTCAAGGCTTCTCTGCGGTCCAAGAATGTTTTGACTGATGTCTTCCTCCCAATGTTGAAAGTTGATATAGAAAACGTAATGTAACACGGAAGAGCAAGAGTTCTATATCATTGCCAAAAAAATAATGTTTCTTTTTTTTTTTTCTTTTTTTTTTTTGCATATATGTTTTAAATGTCAGTCAAAACTGGTAACAATGTAAAGGGCAATATGCTCTCTTTTCTCTATCTGTGTGTGAGTTTCGATGGAAGCTTGGTTAAGAAGTATTATGTATCATAAAAAATAAGATGCAAGTATGTTTAAGTTTTTGTTGATTATCAATTGCTTGGTAGTATGATGAGATGCTTGAGGATGACTGAGGACCTAATTAAGGCACAACTTTGTTTACCTTACGCTATCGGTCCTAACGTGACTACTCCTTCATCCTTCTCTTCATTTTCCTCCTTTTTTAATGTGAAATGCTGCAAATTTGAACACCTTTTTAGAGCATTCACATCCACAATCTTCATACTATTCTATTTTACCATCTCAAAAGCTACTTTATCAATTATACCATACCATTTTACAATACACCCAACATTCTATTTCTTATTTATCTCATCTATTCATCAAAATATTAATTTCACCACCTATTTTTCTCTTTTCCTCTCCTCTCTCCTCTTTCTCTTTGTCTCTCTTCCTCTTCATAAAAAAAATAATTAAAAAAACTAAGCCACCACAGGAAAACCCAGTTACCACCATCACCAAGCAAACCCAGCCACGACACCAAGCAAAAAAACCCAACGCAAACCCACCACGACACTGGCTAGCAACCACCATCACGCCACCACCATTCCAACCACCAAAACCCATTAAAAAAACCACCAAACCCACTACCAACAACCACAAAAGTTTCTCAAAAAAGGAAAAAAAAAAACAAAAACAAAACAAAACAACCACAAAAAAGCAACCACCGCAAGAATCACCAAGAGAAACCCACGCCGACAACCACCAAGAGAAACCCACCGCAAGAACCACAAAAAAAAACCACCACCTATCTCTCCGACAACCACGCCACCACACCGATCAGCAAACCCATTACCCATGGCAGCAAACCCACCACGCCGATCTCGACGACAACCACGCCACCACACCGACAAGCAAACCCATGAATAGTAGGTCACTCAGCCTTGCCAAGAATGTAGATTTCTAATTTCTTTCGATGCATCGAAAATATAGAAAACTCTTGTTGGATCTTGGGCTTTATATCCGGCAAGATTTACCACGCCACGCTAACGGACATAGAAGAATGGAGAGAAAATAGAAGAGAGAGAAATGGAGAGAAAATAAAGAAGATGAAGAAGAGAGAGGAATAAGTACAAGACAGAGAGAGAAGTGAGTTAGAGAGAAAGAGAAAGAAGAAATAAAAATAAATATTTTATTTTTACCATTGAGCTACAGTGCCATCATAAATTTATGAAGGCACTGTAGCTCAATTGTAAATTTTTATGATTACAAGACCGGGTAATGCATCATTTTTGTGCCTTGATGCTAAAATATGCCAACATATGGCATATGGAAGACCGGATGTGAATGCTCTTACCCATTTAAACATGATATATGGCTTGAAAAAATAATTAAAAAATCCTTTAATTAGGATGCAGATGGGCAATGATTGTGCACTAACTCCAATTGGCTTCTCAAATCTCGATTGCTTGAAGTTATTACTACTCATGATGCTCTCATTGATTTTGGGCCAAATTTGGAAGGATTTTTCATTGAGAAAGTCAATAGTCCCATGCATGCAGCAAATCATTAGTTTACCGATCCAATCCCCCAAGATTCAGCAAATCATTAGCTAAAGAAAGCACTTCCCTGAGTGAATTCTGAAAGCTCGGATTTATGCTAAAACACAAGAGCTTGTTCAAACCCACAAATAAAAATTACAGCTAGATTACTTTTACTCTAACTTAAACAAAGTGCGAAACAAGAGTAAATATGCGCAATGAACCAATAACACTATTTTAAGTCATATATATCCACAATCAACAATAAAATGAAAGCTTAAAGAGTAGGGAAGAGAGATGCAAACACAAGATAACACCAAGTCGTGTTATCGAAGAAGAAACCGAAAAAATCGGCGAAAAACCTCTCCACGACCCTTCAAGTTGAAATCAATCCACTAGAGAATAAAGTTGTAGTACACGAATAACAAAAGACCCTCTAAGCCTAGTCTACCCCATGTACTTAAGCCCTCCAAACTCCTGTTACCAATGGACTTCTCAGAGTCTTATCTTCTCTAGCTTTTTAGATCCTACAATTCAACCCGATTGCATCCGCCACTAAATGGCTCATTCCAATGTTTCTTAACAGCACTAAAACCTCACTTAACACTCAGATCTGGTGTGGTAAGTGTTTGGGTTATGAACCTCTCAAGGATGTAGAGATGGAGAGATAGGAGTTGAGGAAAACCACAAGGAAATGTGTAGATAATTGTGGGTATGACAATCTCTAACTCTCAAGTGTATTTGCTAGGGTTTTCTCTCTGAAAAGCACTCCTTACAATTCGTGGATAATGAGGGTATTTATAGTGTGGGTAAAGAATTTGGTAAAGCAACTTAACTTTTTTCCAAACAGAATTTTTTGCGGGTACTTCGCGGGATGGCCTTTCTCGCAAAACACTCACGAACTTGACAGCCTAGCATGACTCTTCAGCTTCCAGTCATGTGCTTCACATATGGCCTTTTCGCAGGTTGCCTCTCACGAGCTAGTCGTGAATTGTACTGATTCATCTTTTGAAACTTAATTCTTCACCGATCTCTCACACTCATCCCTTACAAATAAACCCACATACATACAGGGAAAATAATTGAAGAAATTACAATCAAATTTGGCACGGAATTAAAGCCAACACAAGCTAGTTGGAAATCACAACTTTACAAATTCCATACATATAGCCCGAAGGACTACATAAAAATCATTCACAAACCAAACATCAAGTGTATTGATCAATTAAGAAAAGGTTGTTTATTTATCACAATTAACAATGTAATCTTTTTTAATGCCAATTAAATTCGTTCATTGGTTAATGAAGCCGTATGATTGAATTTAATGGGTGAACCTCGCATATATCATCTCTAAGGAACTGCAATGAACACTTTTTGGAAAAAAAAAAAAACCACAATATCAATGATTTTTTTGCATCATGGCCGACTCAATACATTTTGAGACCCAAGACGATAAATGTTAGTGAGTTTTTAATATTTAAATTTCAAGTATTATTGTTCAGTTTTTTTATATCTTTGTTTAAAAACGTTCTTGCTTTTGAGATGCAAAATTTTTGCATTTTGGTTTTTTTTAATATATCTTTTACAAGATTTTAGGAAAATTAGTTGTCAATAATTATTCAGCACATTCATAACAAACGCTTAATTTTTCGTATTTGAAACAATTTATGATTTAGTTGTGTTGGATTATTACTGGCACAATATTTGGGGGTCTTTTTGGAGCTACGTACATAATACAAAGAGTGTTATACAATTTTGGGATAATTAAATATAATATTTTCGGCATTTTCTTTATTAAATGGGAGCCTTAAAACCCTTTAAAATCTAGGTCTAGGCTTAAGTGGCCAAAACCTTGACACGAGCATGGTTTGCACGCACAAATTCAATATGATTATATGTGTTTTTCTTTACATTTGTGTACAATTTGACTTAATTTTTTTATAAATAAATAAAACCATCATTTATTGAGTTTTAATTAAATATGTCTTACCTTATGTCTTTGTTCTTTAGGGTTCTCCTTTACCAAACTCTTCTTTTACCTTTTGTTTTTTCATTCTGGTAAAAGTCATTATTGCTAAACTAGCAACCTTATTAAACCAATGATACTATTTGTAGGCGAAATTATTCACTTATACAAGACCAATCCTCACTCCTCTTGCATGAATGTGAATCTCATTACGAGTCTCCCACAATAATCTACACTTGTCATGAGAGGAGGGAAGACTTCATCCGTAGGAGTAAATAATTTCTCTCTAGAATAACCATATTAATCACTCCTTTATCTTTGCTATTGCTATTTGCTAGGGTGTGAAATTGTTGAAGGCTTTTCTGCACTCAAAGAGTGTTCTCACCAATGTTTTCCTTCCCATGTTAAAACAAGAAGTGAAACAAGAGGTAGAAACGTCCTAATTAATGATGGCATGGTTGTATGTTATTGTTATTTTAATATCTAAGAGCTATAATTTCGTGGGATTGCCAATAAGTTGTGTTTTTTTATCAAATTTGTCTTAAATGTTAGTCTAGTGTGGCAATGAAAAGGGAAAATATTCTTGTTTTTCTATATTTTGTGTTTTCTTTTAGTCATAGGGGTTTGGTTAAGCATCATTATGTTTCATAAGAATGAGACATAAGAACGGAAATTTTTGTTAACTATTAGTTGATATTGTTAGTGGGTTCCAGTTAGCTCAACTGATAAAGTCTCTGATGGTTGAATAAGAGATTTGGGGTTCGATCCCCACCTACACCAAAAACCAGTTGGTGTCTTGGTCTAATGATAAAGAGCTATTATCAGGAGCGGACACCATAAGTTGAAACTCTGGAAAATTTTTTTTTTGATATTGTTTAGTGCTATGCGTCAAGTTATGAAGACCTCTCCAGTGAGATGCTAGCTAAAGATGATTGAAGGCCTGAGGTACAACTCTTCTTTTTTGTTGAGAAAAGCTTGAGGTAAAACTTGGTTGAGCTAGAGTAATACTTAGATACTCCCGTAGCACGGAGAATGGTACTCCCTCCTCTCACATTCATGGTATGGTCCACTCATTAAATTCATGGTGGGGTCCATTATAAATATGAGAGGAATGATCGAGTACCATTTATCCATGCTCCGAGAGTACCTAAGAATTTTCCTATTGAACTATAATTAAGACCAACCTGAGCTTATGGATCCCACGTGATATCTTAATTTTTTTGGTGTCATAGCTCATAAGTACCAACTACTACTAACAAAACACTCATTTCTTAAAGCACTACTTTAATTACAACTTGCTGACTTGGTTATTGGAATATTGATGTGGTTTCTTTTACATGTTCTTTAAAAATTTGGTAGAGATCGATCTCTTATGGATATGCTTTTGAAGGGGACAAGACAGTTTGGGGTTTTGAGTGGGGTGATTTGTGATGCTTTGGATCATTGTTTCAATGGTTTTGGTTTTGGAGGTTAAAAGCTCAAATTTGTGCTAAAACACAAGAGCTTGTTCAAACCCCCAATTAAAAATTAAGGTTAGATTACTTTTACTATAACTTAAACTAAGTGCGGAATAAGAGTAAATAAGCGTAATGAACCGATAGTACTACCCTAAGCCATATTCATCCATCATCAACAATAAAATGAAAGCTTAAAGAGTAGGAAAGAGAGATGCAAACACAAGATAACACCGAGACGTGTTATCGAAGAAGAAACCGAAGAACTCGACGAAAAACCTCTCCGCGACCCTCCAAGTCGAAATTGATCCACTAGAGAATAAAGTTGGAGTACACGAATAACAAAAGACCCTCCAAGCCTAGTCTACCCCATGTACTTGAGCCCTCCAAGCTCCTGCTACGGACTTCTTGGAGTCTTGTCTTCTCTAACTTTCTGGATCCCGCAATTCAGCTCGATTGCATCCGCCAATGAATGGCTCCTTCCAATGCTTCCCAGCATCACCAAAATCTCACTTAACACTCAGAATGGGTGTGGTAAGTGTTTGAGCTAACAACCTCTTAAGAATCTAGAGATTGAGAGGTTGGAGTTTAAGGAAAATTACAAGGAAATGTGTAGATGATTGTAGGTATAACAATCTTTAACTCTCAAGTGTATTTGCTAGGGTTTTCTCTCTGAAAAACACTCCTCACAATTCGTGGGTAATGATGGTATATATAGTGTGGATAAAGACTTGGTAAAGCAAACACAACATTTTGCCAAACAGAAACTTTCGCGGGTGCTTCGTAAGTTGGCCCTTCTCACGAGACAGTCATGAAATTGACAACCTGGCACGACTCTTCATCTTCCAGTCATGCGCTCCACACGTGGGCTTTTCGCAGATTGCTTCTCGCGAGCTACTCTCAAGCTAGTCGCGAAATGTACTAATTCCACTTTTGAAACTTGATTCTTTACTGATCTCTCACACTCATCCCTTACAAATAAACCCACTTACATACAGGGAAAATGATTGAAGAAATTACAATTAAATTGGCACGGAATTAAATCCAACACAATATAGTTGGAAATCACAACTTTGTAGAGGTTTTAGAGATTAGGTAAGCTTGATTGTTCATGGAAGTGAATGTGTATGAAGACAATAATTGGGGGTGTTCATGGGTTGGTCAAATTTGAGTTTGGGGTTTAGGGTAAAATCAAATTTCAGTTGGGGTAAAATCAAATTTCCCACCAATGAAAGCATGCTATGTGTTAGGAAAAAAAAAAAAAAGCCACATACGTAATACATTTAGTCAGTTGGGTTGGTTTCAATGTGTCAAATAAAATTATATCACCAAATATAATTTCAACAACCCCACTAGAATTTCAAACCCTGTATGCAGCAACTCTTGCCCACCTATATGCAGCAAATCCTTATCTTGAAAATTATATCTGTAGGAGACAAAATTTTTAAGCCAATTATAAAATGCCACATTAAAATCAAGTGTTGACATGTGTCATTTAAGATGATAATTATCCTAATTAAATAGAGATAAATATCCTAATATAATTATCCTAATTAAATAGAGATAAATATCTTAATTAAATTGGAATGATAATAGTTAACCATTATCTCTATTAAAATTTTTAAAAAAATAGAGATAATTATCTACAAGGAGGTCAATCCCAAGTGGAACTCATCCTTTGAAATAACTATAAATAGAGGACATACCTCCTCTCATTCCACACAATTTTTCTAAGATGTCAAAGTTTCGGAGAAATTCTACCTCAGAGACAATTTTTCTAAGATGTCAAAGCTCTAGAGAAATTCTACCTCAAGAACGCATGAAAAACATTCAAAGAAATTCTGCCTCAATAACACATGAAAAACATTCAAAGAAGTTCTTTGAAGTTCTATTGGAATTAAGATGAAAAGCCTTTGTTGGGGGGACCACAATTTGACTCCCTATAACCACTCTAAAAATAGGCCTGCGTGGTGTGATGTCGAATGCCATAAAAGATTTGAGTGTGTCTTCCTCATCACCAATTGGTTTTGAGGTGGAATGGCACAGCTCACGGTCCGACAAATGGTATCGGAGCCAAGGTCATGGGTTCGAGTCACTGGAGTGTCATTGTGAGGGAGGGATTGTTGGGGGGACCACAATTTGACTCCCTACAACCACTCTAAAAACAAGTCTGCGTGGTGCGATGTCGAATGCCATAAAAGATTTGAGTGTGTCTTCCTCATCACCAATTGGTTTTGAGGTGGAATGACACAGCTCACGATCCGACAGCCTCCATAAACTTCAACAAATCCCAAATCCTTGAAGCTCAACGGATCAAGCCTAGCTCTAAAGCCCCGAAGAACTTCAACCTAAAAGCCTTCACATTCAAAGACTTGAAGAACAATAAATCTCTAATAAGCTCAAAGCTAGAGATTTGTTGTGAAAACTGTTCAATTAATCCATCTTCCAACCAAAGTCAAGAAGATTTCTTGTTTGAGTCAAGTTCAAAGAAAATAGAATCAGAGGGTATTCTTTTGTAAAAAAATTGAAACAGAGATTTTACTAATTATTCATCAATACAAATTTATATTTGCAAAGCATTATTTTTTCAATTGTTTGATTTTCCGCAATTAAGAAATTTTGTGTTTATAATATCATTAATATAACTTGATAATGTGCAAATATGGCACCACATCACTTAAGTTGCTTCACAGTTTGGGAAAAGATCCTCTAAAATTGAATCCTTTAATTCCCTTTCATTTTTAGCTAGATGTGAGAGTGAGACACGTAGTGTGTGTCTATATATATATAAATATATATTTGATTTATAAATGTCAAATGTCTAATATCAAAATAAAAATGTGGGGAAATTGAACGGTTCATTGTGGGAGAGGATTGTATAACAACAGCTTTTTCATATGAATTCTTGATTTACTTGCCTTTTGAAAAAGAGAAAAAAGAAAAGGCTTCCCCACTAGAATTGAGTAGAGACTAAAGAAAGGTTTCAAATTGGTACGTGCTGATACAAAAGAAAGAACTGAGGTGTCAGAATATGAAATTTATATCATAAATAGTTGCTTTAGCAAATGAACCCAAGTTTTAAAGGTAAAAGAAGAAAAAGAAAAGCTAAGAGATAATTACAATGAACTTTCCATTAAGTCCTCATTTCGTCGCAGACATTGAACTGTGGTTCACCAATAGGACTATTCAGGATTTCTTAAGTTCTAAGTATGGTCCGCCAAGCAACATGTTCATATATAAGTTGTCCATTGCATCATAGTGATGCCATATCGGTATTGTCCAAAAATCTTCGTAAAAAATAAGGTTAGACAGAGTCCATGGAAGAAACCAATGTGAGTTTAAAACTTCTTATAGACACAAAAAGCCATAGGGTGCTTTTTGCTGAAGCAGGCAAGGATTTCATCGACTTCCTCTTTCACATTCTAGCCCTGCCGGTTGGAACTTTCATTCCGCTTCTCAAAAAGCAAGGAATGGTAGGCAGCTTGGGGAGCGTTTACGAGAGCATTGAAAGTTTAAATACTACATATATACCTTCAACCAAGCATGAACAAAGAGACTCTCCTGAAGCCCAAAGTACACATCTCTAGTGGTGGTACTGAAGTCCCTCTCTTATTGCCAAACGTTGAATCATCATCATCATCTACATCCATGAAATTTTATAGATGTAACTTCAGTAGCAACTGTCTCGATTATGTGGCTAATTATAAAATCGCAATCTGTCCTTCGTGCCGGATTGTTATGACCCGCAAGATACGTTTCGTAGACACACCACCAAGCACAATGAATACGGGATCTTCGTCCAGTGAAGGAGGGTACGTGAAAGGAGTGGTTACATACATGGTAATGGATAATCTAGAGGTAAAACCCATGTCCACAATCTCTAGTATCACTCTGCTTAAGAAGTTTGATGTCAAGAAAATAGGGGCTCTTGAGGAGAAAGTGGTCGAACTGGGCATGGATGAGGTATGTCAGTTATTCTTTGCTTTCTGTGCATGAGTCTGTTACTTCTCTGTTTCGTTTTTTTTTTTTTTTTTCTTTCTTTCTTTTACTTTTCGTTCGTTAAGGTGAAATAAATTTATAGCAAAATAAGATACTCAAACTGAGGTATTAGTTGAAGCTATATGAGTCCTAATTCCTAAACCATGATATAAGAAATTGATGAAATTTGGAATTGATCGCTGATCCGTCCCAATCCCAAGTCCATGTACATCAATGTTTCATGATGTCTGCTATCAACTACTTAATTATCAAAGAAATATTTTACGGTCACATTTTCACAAGAAGTTGGACGTCAACATACAACAGGTTGAATTTTTTTTTTTTTGCTAAGATACAATAGGTTGAAATAAAATGAATTAGAATTAAAAAAAAAAAACAAAAAAAAAAATTTTATCAGGACCTATACCATAACTCAAAACGAAGGTATATATTATAAAAATGTTGTGAGATTTTGTTATGTTTATGTACTTTCTCATTATCAAAAGTTAATTCTTTCAACTGGCACTTACATTTGTTGTATGTCAATTCTCATTTCATCTTCCCTTGGTATAGTATATTGCTACGAGTATGGAGTCAATATTTTCAAGGAAAAGTATTAATTTATATGAATAGTACCAAGTAAAGTGTACCAGGCAACACATTTGCCACATTTTTGGTCTACCATGTATACTTTACATTGTAGCGTTCATGTAAACTAATAATTGTCCTTCAAATTTCAAATACTTTCGTTCAACTCTAATTTCATACTAAAAAATAAAAGATTGCGTCCCCTCTCTTTCCCTTAAGGTCACTTGTTCATCTTTTAAAAGAGGGGAGAAAAGAAGTTACAAAGAAATGTCATATTGTGAAAGTGTTAATTTGAAATAAGGATCTTCTCCATACCTTTGAAATGTGTCAATTTCAAGTAAAGATTTGGTATTTCACAAATTTAAGAGTAATTAATAATTTTTGCTCATTAATTTCCGTGGTTTGTTGCTAGGGAGTGAAATTACTCAAGGCTTCTCTGCAGTCAAAGAGTGTTTTAACTGATGTCTTCCTCCCAACGTTGAAAGTTGAAACAGAAGTCCAGTAAAAGATGTAAGCGCAAGAGTTCTGTGCCATGCCAAAATGTTTTTTTTTTTTTAAATTTCTTTCTCTTTTTTTTTTCGTTGCATATATGTGTTAAATGTTTGTCATATCGGGTGTGCATGGCAATGTAAAGGGCAATATGCTCTATCTGTGTGTGTGTTGTATTGGAAGCTTGGTTACGAAGCATTATGTTATGTATCATCAGAAATGTGATGCAAGTATATGTAAGTTTTTGTTAATTATCAACTACTTGGTGTAATGAGATGCTTGAGGGTGCCTGAGGACCTTAAGGCACAACTTTGTGTGCCTCTTACGCTATCAGTCCCAAAGTGACCAATGACCATCCTAAAGGTCACCCGCTTCTTCCTTCTCTTCATTCACCTGCTTGAAGAAACACCCCCCCCCCCCCCCCCCAATAACTCTCTTTCATATTCGTTTTATTAAGAGTTTAGGAACATGCCTTTTGTGTCACAACTTTTATCATAACTTTAAAGTGGTTGATTGTGATCATGAGAGACCATGTGAATGTGATTGTCGACCACTTACAATCAATATGTACAACTTTATCAAGTTATGGCAAAAGTTATGACAAATGGGGTGTCATCCTAGTAGAACTTGATTAAATGCGATGTACGTTTTTAGATCCTTGTAAATTAGATTGTTTAACCTAATTAATTAACCAAGTGAATACTTAGATTTATTATTCAGATCTACGTTAAAACAATAAAGTCATATCATGTAAAGCAGCAGAAAATAAAGAACACAATGATATGATCACCCAGGAAAACCAAACCGGTAAAAAACCTGGGGAGTATTTGACCTAGTTATCCTCAAGGTAAAACAGATCCACTATGAAAGAATTGAAGTTTGTACAATAGAACTTAGACCAGTAACATCCTATTGCTACCTCGAGTAGAAAACTACTACCACGACCACGTGACAGCTCCGAGTCCATGGACTACTTCTTTCTTTGATCTACTGCAACCACAAGTTCACCTACTTGTGACTTTGAGACTCCACTCAAAGGTTTCAGATCTTCTTTAAGTTCTTTAAGCAGCAACTGAAGCGATCACTAAGTTCTTGACATGAATCTTGATCTTGATAACCCTAAGTGTATGTATGAAGGTAAACACTTCTCAGATCTCACAAAAGATTCAACACACAACTCAACAAAGACCATAGAAAGCTTTTGGGTACAAAACCCTAGATCTACAAAAAAGACACACTCTTCTCTCTCTGAAAAGCCTTTTAAAAACGTACTTAGGGTTTCCTTTATATACTAGTAGTGTTTTACTTGAAACCTAATACGTTTAAGTAGAGTTTGGGCTGAAATAGAGTTCTACAGATACGTGTTTCAATCAGTCGAGCCTGTCTTTTGATCGATTGAACCAGGCAGTTTTTGAACTCTTCTTTTTGCAACTTACTTGTTCTTAAATCTTGACTTGAATCATCTTGAGCATTGTCTAATAATACCTATAGACTCCAAGATCTATATCTAGACAAGTTTGTGCTCACGATTTGCCAATTGTTCTAAACTTTTAGAACCTAACATGCGACAAAATAAATCTATATCCAATTCATTTTTAAACAGATATGTCCATGTTTGAGTTAGCAAACAACTCGTACGCCACAGAAGAGGATTTTCCAGTCGGCAATGAGGATTTGTATTCTTTTAAAGATATGGACTCAATACATTCCAAAATGATTGTGCACTACTCCAATTGACTTCTCATTTGCTTGAAGTTATTACTAGTTTACTACTAGTAACTTTTGAAAGCTTTTAGAGCAGTGTTTGATACAAAGATATTCAAGAGACAAGAGGGTAAAGATTAAAGAAGATAGAGAAACAGAGAGGTCGAAGATGATAGAGGAGCAGAGAGAATTCTAGAGATTGAAAGAATGAATGATTTCTATATTTCTTGCTTACTAAATAATTACAGGAGACTCAGACTTTATATACAATCTGCCCAAGTCTTGAATCTGAAATCGAATCTAACACTATCTCATGTAAACAGTAAATGCTTAATTTAACCGTTCCAATTTCCCAAGGTTCATGAATCACGAGTGCCAATGAAAAGGGTAGCTAAAGAAGGCACCGCCCAGATTGAATTCCATATAAAGATGTGACAAACCAAGCCAAAGAAGCCACTTGAGATAGAGAATCCATTCCAATTGTCCCGATAATAGATATTATTTCCAGACGATCACAAAAGATGGCTGCCACTTGGCCCACTTCAAAGGTAAGCCTGAAACTATTTATAGAGACAATAGGAGTCAGCGAGTGCTTTACGCTGAAGCTGAAAAGGAATTCATCAACTTCCTCTTTAACATTCTAGCCCTGCCTGTCTCGACTTTTGTTCCACTTCTCAATCAAGAAATGGTGGGCTGCTTGGGAAACATTTACGAGAGCTTTCAAATTTTAAGCGGTACTTACCTTAAACAATACATTAGCAAAGACTCTCTCTTGAAGCCCAAAATATACGTCCCTGGTAATTCCGGAGGCCAGGCCCTCTCAAATTGCCAAATGTTCAATTCTCAACATCAAGGATATTCCATAGGTGTTATCAGCGTCATGCATATGTAACTGAATTTTATACTCCTTACAGCTTTCCTGGTCACCACAATCCATTGTGTCCTTCGTGCGGGAAATCTTTGGACAGTCCTGTTAATTTTGTAGACCCATCAATCGGAAACAATTCGTCTTCCTCTAAAGATGGAGGGTACGTGAAAGGGGCAGTTACGTACATGGTGATGGATGATCTGACTGTGAAACCATTGTCCACAATTTCTATTAGCAGTCTGCTTATCCAGTTTCAGGTCGTGGAAATAGGTACTCTCGGGGAGAAAGTGGTCCATTTGGGCAATGATGAGGTGGGTCAGACATTCTTTCTTTCTGTACGTGCATGAGTTTTTTCTGTTCTTTTTTTCGTTCTTTAACTTTCTGTTTTTTCGTTTTGGTGAATTTTACAAAATAAGCAAGCTGAGGACACTATTTGTAGCTACACGAATCCTTATTCCTAAGCATAATATAATTAAGGGTCCGTTTGAATTGAGGGAGGAAGAAAGCGGAAAGTGAAGTTGAGGGGAGTAGAGTAAATAGACTAGCAAGTAGCAAGTGTGTGATACACGAACTGACTCATTGAGAATCAAGGTCACTTCTATGTATAACATATAAATATATAATAACCATTTTGATCCTTTTATCTTACTATTGCTATAGGTTGTGAAATTGCTGAAGGCTTCTCTGCTGTCAAAAACTGTCCTCACTGACGTTCTCCTCCCGTTGTTGAAATTGGAAGTAAAACAAGAGGTAGAAAGCTCCAAATGAAGTCCATGTTAAAACCGGAAAGGAAGACCATGGGTTAAAAGTACACCATTGTGTTTCATATAATTAAAGATAAAAGTATATAATGATTATTATAGAGGAATAAAATAAGTATTACAAGGAATACAAATAGTGTAATAGAATAATTATATTTATAAATTTATTTGGTGATAACATAATAAGGAGAGAATCCTAAATCTATCTTCTACAGTTTGGTATGGTATAGTACGGTGGTGGAATTACATTATGTTTTAGTCAAATATCTTAAAATACTTTCTTTCTTGACATTCTATTATCTATACAAACAGTATATACCATTAAATACTAGTGTGTAATTAAAAAAACTATAACACATTAGATACTAGTTTCTCAAAAGAAAAAAAAATACACAACAACTTTAGCATCTTATACGCCTTCCTAAAGGTCTCCACAAATTCAAGTTTTATCTTTAGAGACCCAGTACATGGCCAAATTTTTTGGAAGAATAACCGGGGTATACCATCTGGCCCTGGGACCTTCAACTTGTAAGTAAATTCCATTGCTATAAACTGGTTCATATGTTCAGTAATTATGGGACATACCTTACTCATTAACTGCCTCATCAGAATCAGTAGGCTGGGACAGTAGAGAGAAGCAATACGTGTTGGCATTAATCTGCTCATGGGCCGTTTGTCAAGTTCCTTTAACTTGTTAGGAAATTATGAATCTAATCGTTTAATTCGGCACTCTTGAGTCTTGACTCTTCTTTCACAGTGGATCTAAACAAGTATTGCATTTCTGCTTATAATTTTTTTTTTTTTTTAAATGTATTGCACTCTTTATAAAGTTGTGTTGTTTTCACAATAACATAAATTGGATGAACGTACATATTTGGAATATAGAAAGTACTTTATAAATTTTACTAAAAAGAACTTAGATTCTAATTACAGCAATGAATGTGATTAAGCTATATCAATAACATAATTAATAATTTTTTTTATTTTTTTGTTTTAAAAAATACTAATTAATAAATATCTAAATTACGTTTATATGATTGAGGACACATCAATTTGTAATATTTATATAGTAAAATAAATTTGTAGCCTCCCAAATTTTTAAAAATTGACCCATTATTACTTTATAATGTTTATGTAGTAAATTTGTAGTGCCATAACACCACTCTTAGAATACTCCTACTGATGTGGACTTAACCATCTAGAGCTTCATGATACATGCATATGTACAAAAACAAACAATTGGTGTTATAGATATAGCAACTTTTATTATATACACTTCACAACTAATACAAAAATAATAATAATAATTTTGCGTCACGTTTATAAGACTTTTATAATTAATTATAAAAACGTATTGGTTCGAAGATGGGTATATATATGCTACATTGCTACTATATAGTAGTGCCTCAAAAGTTACAACAGGATAAGTTTTGCTATTTGAGCCCAAAAAAGGAAGAGAAGTTTTGTGGGCCACAAGACAATCTGCCTTTGTAGTTATCAATTAAGCATAATGTTAATTACCTGCACCTCCAAGCTTGAGGTTTTGTGATAAATCTATTTTTGCTAGTACATGCCTATTTCCCATGCAAAAAAAGTCCTGGAAACTTTTAACCTCAGAAGCTAAAACGTTTCTGTTTAAATTTTCAAAAAAGTTGGCTAAGTAATTTAATTTCGCTCCTTCCCACTACATAGGTGCTTTCATGGGATAGCCAACATTGGCATGCATGCGGCCGCAATCCATTATTTCGACCATTCCTCTTCCCCATGTCTACATGATGTGTCGTAGCCAGACCCTCCAATCATATATATATATATATATATATATATTTGTTAGGACATATGTGAATCATGTTAGGAACATATGTCAATATAGAATTGGCTAATCCTTTGACAAAATGCACTTTACTTGTAATTGGGTAGATCTAGGATGTGTTTAATACTTCAAAGAACAAGGTTTCAAGTCCAAGTGTTAAAACCATGCAAGTCTGTCCAAGAATCAAGTGAAGAAGTGTTAGATTTTAAATCTCAACAGCTAACTTGACAGCTAGTATCTATCAAGGTTTAAAAGGCTATTTAAGCCCAATGCTCGACAGCTGCTCGATAGATAGGGTATCTATCGAGATTTAAGAAAATCAAATTTTCAGTTCTGATTTTCATCAAATCCGTGTATAGATGTTTGAGTTTTCTTTTCTCACAACCCTAAACATATATAAAGATTGTTTTAAGGGCCGTTACAGCGGATGCACCTCAATGCAAAAGTTTTTCACAAGCATATTGTGAAACGAAGACATATGCCCTAGTTCGTTCATCTTTCTCTTCAAGAAGCTACTGTGTTTGTACACCATATGGTTTTGTAACCAAGGAGCTTCGTGATCTTCATCATGTTGATGAACTGAAGAACTTTGCAACCAATATCCTTCTCAAGTTAGTGTGTAAGCCGCGTATTGGGATCCACTCATTGAATTGGTTAGTCACGTACTGGGAGCCGTGCATTAAAAAGAGAGATTGTCACTTCAGAACAAGTCCAATTGAGTATTGGGGTAAGGGTTCAACTGTAGGTTGGTATAAGGTACTGGGATTCCTCTACGTATAACTGCTTGTTATGATAATAGTGAATTCTCAGGAGTGGTGACCTTAAAATCACCCGGTGGGGTTTTTGCTGTGTAGGTTTTCCCGGCCCATTCATAAACAAATCACCGTGTCAATTTATTTTCCGCTGCATATTTACTTAGTTGGTGATTTGTTTGTGCTACCACGCTTATTGCATGCAAATTGAATTAATTAATTAACTTGGCTAATTAATTAGTTAATTCATTACAAGGGATCAATACATTCTTGGCCTATCAAGATCTACATTGCCATTATAAACACAGCCACATCAAATTTACATAACTAATCAGTGAAAATGCAAACAGATATGGCATCTTCCAAAGTGAGCTTGAAGCTCTTCATAGACAAAAGGAGCAACCGGGTTCTCTTCGCTAAAGCAAGCAAGGAATTCATCGACTTCCTCTTTGACATTCTCCTCCTACCCGTTGGAACTTTCATTCCTCCTCTCAAAGAAGAAATGTTTGGCAGCTTGGGAAACATTCAAGACAGCATTATAAATTTAAGTCCTGCTTACCTTGAACCCAAGAAGAAGGTCTCTCGTCTGGAGCTCCTCCAATTTTCAAACAATCTATCATCAAATGACAGGAAATTCTATTTGTGTAATTGTGGAAGTAACTTTTACAATGTCTACGCCACAAAATTTCCATCGTGTCAGAAGTGCATGTGTAACAAACTAGAATATTGCCCACTCAATGGAATGAAAGAAGCTCCATACCTAGTGATGAATGATCTGGAGGTGAAACCCCTGTCCACAATTTCTATAATCACTTTGCTTAACAAGTTTCATCTCAAGGAAGACGGGGATCTTGAGGAGAAAGTGGTCAATTTGGGCATGGATGAGGTATTTCAGTCCTTAATTTCATCACTTTCTGTGTATGCATAATGCAAGACTTCTTTTTACTATTACTATTCGTTCTTTCCTTTTTGTTAAATTTTATTGCAAAACATTTGTGGTTAAAACTTGAGATTTTTAGCTGAGGGAACTTTCTATATTAGTGGTTTTTTAATAAGAAAATTATTAATTTACATTCCACTGTTCATGTAATATTTATATTGTAGATTAAATAAATGTTTAAAATTATGTACAAAATAAATATAAACCAATAATTATCCTTTAATATGAAATTGCTACTTTTGCTTTTACTAGATAGCAGTAAAATAACTATTTTGCTCCTGTATTTGGTTTGTTGTTAGGGTTTGAAACTACTCAAGGCTTCTTTGCAATCGAAGAACGCTCTGACGGATGTTTTTCTCCCCATGTTGAAACAGGAAGTCTAGATGAAGTACTACTATGAATTATGAATTGTCTGAATTTTGTGGATTTGCCAGATTAATGTTGTTTTGCTTTGTTTTGTTCTAAATGTCAAAGCTGGTTTGGCAATGCAATTGACAATTTGCTTACTCTTCTCTCATCTAGACTATGTGTGAATGTGTGTTTTTGTATGGGAGTAATTTGTTTAAGCAGCATTATTTTACATCAAATCATGACGTTAATTTATGAGCTTCTATTAATTTTCACCTTATAATGGTTTGAGTTTGCCGAGTTTTTAAGCAGAATTTGTTAGGTTCTAAGTACTTAGGAACTAATGTATTAGAAATCTAATTTGTATTGTTGGCAAACCATGTTCAAAACAGATGTTAGTCTTGTTTAGACTTGCTCAAAGTATAGGTTTTTTATGTAAAGTTGGAATCGAGTTAACTGCAGAATTGAGTGTGCAATTCTGACTGGCTCGATCGATAGAGAATTAGACTCGACCGATCAAAAGTCGGGCATAATGTTTTTTCTGCAGAATTTTCAACTCAGCCCTAAGCCCATATGACGTGTAGGGTTTTATGTTTTGCCCTAGGTATAAAAGAGAAACCCTAGCCACATTTTAGAGGTGGCTCTACTTGCTGTATGTGTGAATCTCTTGTGAGATCTGAGAGGTGGTTGCCTTCACACATGCTTAGGATTATCACGAAGGAGATTTCATTGAAAGCTTGATGATCATTCAGTTGCTGCTATAAAAGCTTAAAGATACATAAGCAGGAGTGCTTGTACTTGCTGGAGAATCCAAGAAAGAAGGAGTCCGTGGTCTCGGAGCTTGCACGTGGTCGTGTCAGTAAGTTTTATACTGGTGGGTAGCAATAGGATGCTAGTGGTCTAAGTCGCTATTGTAAAATTTCGATTCTTTCATAGTGGATTCAGGTTTACCTTGAGGATAGCTAGGTTAAATCCTCCCCAGGTTTTTACCCGTTTGGTTTCCTGGGTCATCATATCTTTGTGTTCTTTATAATCCGCACTTTACATTGATATGATTATATGATTGTGTTAACCTAGATCTAAAATTTGGACTAAGTAATCACTTGGCTAATTAACAAGGTTAATCCAATTATGGTTTAAAGGGTCTAAAAACTAATAGAATTATTTTTCATCTAGAATTAAAGACCGTTTGTAAATATATTAAAAATGTGTTTGGTCCCTATTTTCACTATAAAGTCCATGTTTAATTAATACAATAACAAATGGTCTATGGAAGAGTAAATTGTTCATAACTGGATTTACTATCAAATTTTGTACACAATTAGAGAACCAAGACTTGTAAATTTGATAAAATAGACTTCTTGAAAGGAGTCTAGACCTTCAAAGTGAAACTCCATCCACTAATAATATTTGTGTTTGATTAATAGGTGTCTTTAAGGTATTTGTTAATTGACAATTTTAAGAAAGTTTTAATACCACTTTTATTAAAAAAATATATAAAAAGTTATTAAAAAGATCAATTACTTTTTTCTTTTAGGTCATGTTAACGGTTGCCCTTAAGGTAATGGCTAACAATCCATTTTAGAAAAGTTTTAACACCACTTTTATGAGAAAAGGAAAAAAACTGTCAAAACATTAATTAATTTTTTTTCTTTTCCCATAAAAATTTTCTTTAAATAGATTGTTAATCATTACCCTAAGGGCATCCGTTAGCATTTCCCTTTTATTTTATCATAAAAAGTTTCTAAAAATATTTCCTAAATCAATGCTCTTATCTCTAGGAGATTTGTTAACTTTTTCCATAATATTTTTCAACCTCCTTGTATTACATTACTCAATATGAAGCCATATAAATATGGCTTTACAAGAAAAACTTTTTCTTTTTAAATCAATCTTTATCTACTAAAATTAGATAAAATCTATTTGAAAAGTAATTTGAACACTTTTTGGCCATTTACACATGGAGTAATTCTACGGTACCCCCCCAAAAAAAAGGGGGGTACGATACCCACTAATAGGTAACCTGCTACATCAGGTTACTTTTTTCTCACATTTGACGGTTCCATCCTCACATTATGCAGTTCCAACATCACATGTGACAGTTCTTTTCTCACATTTGGTGGTTCCCTTACTTTTTTCTCACATTTGACGGTTCCATCCTCACATTGTGCAGTTCCAACATCACATGTAACAGTTCTTTTCTCACATTTGGTGGTTCCTTTACTTTTTTTTTTCTCACATCTGACGATTCCATCCTCACATTGTACTGTTCCAACATCACATATAACAGTTCTTTTTTCACATTGGGTGGTTCTCTTACTTTTTTTCTCACACTTGACGGTTTCATCCTCACATTGTGCAGTTCCAACATCACATGTGACAGTTCTTTTCTCACATTTGGCGGTTCTCTTACTTTTTTCTCACATTTGACGGTTCCATCCTCACATTGTGCAGTTTCAACATCACATGTGACAGTTCTTTTCTCACATTTGGTGGTTCCCTTACTTTTTTTTTCTCACATTTGACGGTTCCATCCTCACATTGTGCAATTCCAACATCACATATGACAGTTTTTTTGTCACATTGAGTAGTTCCCTTACCTTTTTCTCACACTTGATGGTTCCATCCTCACATTGTACGGTTCCAATATTACATATGACAGTTCTTTTGTTACATTGGGTAGTTCCCTTACTTTTTTTTCTAACATTTGACGGTTTCATCCTCACATTGTGCAGTTCCAACATCACATGTAACAGTTATTTTCTCACATTTGGTGGTTCCCTTACTTTTTACTTACATTTGACGGTTCCATCCTCACATTGTGCAGTTCCAACATCACATATGTCAGTTCTTTTGTCACATTTTGTGGTTCCCTTATTTTTTTCTCACATTTGACGATTTCATCCTCATATTGTGCAGTTCCAACATCACATGTGACAGTTCTTTTCTCACGTTGGGTAGTTTCCTTACTTTTTTCTCACATTTGACGGTTTCATCCTCACATTGTGTAGTTCCAATATCACATTTGACAATTCTTTTGTCACATATAGTGGTTCCTTTATTTTTTTTCTCAAATTTGATGGTTCCATTGTTATATTAAGCAGTACTAACATCGCATCTGTTCTATTTTTGTTACATGTGACAGTTCTTTTGTTACATGTGACAGTTCTTTTGTCACATGTGACAGTTTTTTTATCACATTTGGTGGTTCCCTTACTTTTTTCTCACATTTGACAGTTTCATCCTCACATTGTGCAGTTTCAATATCACATGTGACAGATCTTTTCTCACATTTGGTGGTTCCTTTACTTTTTTTTCTTACATTTGACGATTTCATCCCCACATTGTGCAGTTTCAACATCACATGTGACCATTTTTTTCTCACATTTGGTTGTTCCCTTACTTTTTTCTCACATTTGATGGTTCCATTGTCTTATTAAGTAGTACCAACATCGCATCTAACTCTATTTTTGTCAAATTCAATGGTACCCTATTTTTTTATTCTCAAATTTGACCGTTCCATTATTACATTGGGCAATACCCACATTACTTCTGACCGTACTTTTGTCACATTCGGTGGTACCCTATTTTTTTCCTTACAATTGACAGTTCAATCGTCACAATAAGCACTACCAATATCACATCTGACCATAATTTTATATTTAGGCTTATCACTGAGGTAACTTTTTTACTTACTAATAACCGCTCATGACAATAATAATTTTTTTTAAGTTATTAAAAAATTTAGATCTAAAATCGAAAACCAAAAAAAAAAAAAAAAGCATCCCATGAAATTAGCCCAACCACAATAATTACTCTTGTTCACAAAAAAAATCAGCTGGAATTATCTTGATTTCTTCCACAAATATTTGAATATACTAATTAACTTCCTACGTATCTCCCTTGGTAGCTTCCATCACATTCAGGGGCATACCTCCCTATAAAATAACATAGTTGAGGTCATTTTCTTGATGTTTATATTTTTATTAGTTATATATGATGGTGAACCAAAAATTAAACTATCTCCAATTCGTCCATTGTGTCGTTCAAGACCAGAAAGGTCATCCAAGTGCAAGAAGGTCGTCCAGCATGGAGTCACCTGGACAACCGCCAAACACTTAGAAATTTTCGGAGTAAATCTATATCCAAAAGCTTATGATTCAGACCACGTTCTACTATTCTGAAGTAGGAGCAAAATTCTTATTCATCGCTCTAACTTTCCACTAAGTTCTTAACTTCTTATGGCAGTTGTAGAAATTAAGTCTGAACCTTCTAACTTCCATCCACGTTGAGGAAGTTATTAAACAAGTAACCACTCTAAAGCTCACTATAAAAGGACTCAGCCATATGAAATCAAAGTAAGTTTTTCACCACTTATAGAGTTGAAATTCCTGATTTCAAGAGAGAAAACTAACTTAAGCATCGGAGGGTTCTTGGCCAGTTCATTCCAGTCACCTTTGATCTTGTGCTTCTTTCTTTCCAGGCCTTCCAAGCAATCTCAAGCCTATTCAGCCTACTGATTTTCTATGCATCATCAAAATATACTATAAAACTGAAGATGTATAACCTTATGTGCTCTCTAAGGTTGGAAATACAGTTGTGTGTTTATTGTGGTATCTAAGGTTGGAAATAGGGTGACTATACAATTAGCAAGTTATGCAAAAAATCCAATACAAAGATTGTTGACAATTTTAAAATTTTCAGTAAACACTTAAAATTGAAACTACAGATCCAGTATGAAATAGTCATCAATCAAGGATACTACACTAGGTTTTATATTTTTTAGACATTTTCATTAGATCCACGTGTGCTCCAATCTAGGATAATTTGAAGGAAAGTAATATCAAGTGGTCCGATCACTTTCAGAAAAGCTATGTTGGCACTGATGGGAAAAAATTTATTCAACTTGAGTGTTGTGAAAAGGGCTAAAAAAATGAAAGAGCAAGTTTGTCAAAGATTTAAACGAAATATTTGGCTTCAAACAAGATTGAATGGCCAGAAGTTTACCAGAGCACAATTAATTGAATATTTAAGTTATTTGGGACTTATTGCAATATTTGCACCATTCGATAACATTGTAATTAAAGAACTAGTTCATTATTAAGGCACTCGTGATTTATTAAAAGAAATGGATCCATGGTCAAGAGGGTGTATAACTCCTAATTCCATTTCCTTCTTTCTCATATTTTCCTTCTATCCAAATCTATGGTAAACACTTATCTACACTCATCTCAACTTGTATCACCCTATGTGGTTGTCACAGGACATGAACAGCATCTTGAAGTTTGCCAATATAAGCATCCCTTAACTTTGAAAATCAAGGATTTGAATTAATGAACTATTATTAGGTCCTCCTAAATAGCATTGATTCATCATAAACATTTCATTTCAATTGGAATTTGGTTAGCAATAAAGAAAGAGAACTCTTGGTTCAATTCTCCACCTTAACAACAGGGGAAATAAATTGATCAAAGAAGTTCATGTGGGTCGAAGTGGAACAACAACTGAACCTCTGGTAGCAACATGCTATGGGGTGGCAGTCCTGCTTATGGGATCAAATCAATGCGTTCAAGAAATATTTGAAAGTGGGCTAGTGAGAGCATCCATGAGGCTGAAATAAAGTCAGCAGAATATGTATAGGTGATATCATGGCTTCTTCTAGAGAACTCTATGGGTATTTTTTTTCATCATTATTAGGGCTATTTTATGCAACCAACAAGCTGTAATGGAAAATAACACTAGCCCATAATGCTGTAGGTTCCTAACTAGGATGTTTAGTTAATACCTGCTTTTGAAGAACTTGAAAGAGTTTATACCTATAAGTTGGCACATACATGAAATCTTAAACAGATTTCACGTGAAATGGACAAAAAGGAAATTAAAGAAGTGTTCACAAAGGTCCAATGTAAGATGAAATCAGTACAATACAAACAGAAAATATAAGAAAAGCAACCGTTTTCCTTAACCTTGATTTCCATTTCTTTTGAAACAACTTCATCCTATTTTGTAATTGTCATATGGAAACCATAATCCATAGTCTTATATTGGAGGTTGTGAAGTAAGTCAGTCATCAAATCTAGTGCTCCAGGTATATAAGCACTAGCTGAAATGAAAAACAGAAAACATTAGACAAGCAAAAAGGAAGTGACTACATCAATTACCTCAGATGTTCATGTCATAGTTCCATAAAAATATTGTTCTGGTTAGCAGCTGAAAAAAGAAAAAAAAAGAAAAGAAAAATAAAAACAGAACCTAGAACAGAAAATTTCTAACCATTAAGCCACATGACTAAGAACTCGGGGTTTGCTTCTAAGATCAGTACTCAAAGAGTTTTTCATATCAGAAAACATAAAGCAAGCAACTAAAAAGAACCAGTGATAACAAGATGAACTGAATACCAACTCCAATCCAGTAACTCTATTCCGAAAACTAACAATGTGATAACAATAACCAAAAAATGAAGTTTAACCAAAACAATTGATAAATATTTGTATGTATGTTTTTAGTTGCATACATTGTTCATTAGTCATTACTTATTTAACTTCTATCCTTCACTTATTAAAAAAATGCAGATGCAAAGAGAGGGGCAGAAGCTAATATGATTAGATCTTAGAAAAAAGAAAAGATAATTCTTTTTTCCAATTGATTCCACATTTAACCAAAACTAAGATAAATAAAAATTTTTATATCAAGTAAATGAACTCAGTCAGGATAGACCCTAAAAAATAACAAATATGGCAGCTAATGTGGACAAGAGGTCCGCATGTCTGATCAACTCCAAATTCCATCACAATAACACAAGTGTGCATCTGTTAGAGTAGGTGTTCTTCTCCAACCACAAGCACAACACAAACTTTGATATAAATCAATTTCCATAAAATTAAAAGATGAAACAGGGAGTTAGGCTACTCAATCTTGTCCCATGGGCATTTTCACTATTCAAGCATCACTATAGCCACTAGGTTGGGTTGCCATTGCAGTCGTTGCTGCTATTAGGTAGTGTAAAATACCATAATCCAAAAGAAATGAGTACACAAGAGTGACTACGATAAGTATAAAGATTCATTTCATAGACAGTCAGATAAAAAGTGGAAAATGGTTTTTTTTTAAAGATATAGTTCAGAGCTGAAATTATGGTATGATTTGCTGCTATGAATTTAATAGTATCCAACTTCAAAAGCAGCTTCCCAGTCATGTACCTACAACCCAAAAAAATTCCACAGTGGTCAACCAATTAATTGTAATTGAAAAACCAAATAAAAAATTCATTTTCTAAATCAAAAATATTTTGCTCCAAATGTTTCATCCAAGTATATAAGAGTATAAGTAATAAATTTACTCAGATACTCAAATAATGATCCCTATATAGATATAAAACTAACAGCAATCATCCAACTGATTTTTGCCAACAATGCAGAGATGATATCTTTGAAGGTAGAGGGAAATAGCTTGAGGCTATAACTTGACTTAATCATAGTGACACGGCCATCTCAAGAAAGACACTTATTGGCTTAACCACTTAGCTTGCTTTCCAGTTTTTGGTTGAAAAACTAAAAATCCTTTGCTTCCATTCTGGTTTAAGAATAGAGGAGACCCAAGATATTTCAAATTGGCACCAAGTCTTTTGAAACCAGACCTTTGACAAAAGCTTGTTCACCATGCCATTACTCACATTCCTTGGAGCAAAGAGTAGTCCACATTTGGCTAAGTTCATGGCTTGTCCAGATCATTGGCAATATTTCTGGACACATTGCTAGACACTATCTAACTCCACTTTTTCTGTTCTTATATGCCTTTTATTCTACCAACAAGATAAAAAATTAACATACCATAGACTAAACAACAGAATCAATCATTGATTGCATATACTAACTGCCACTGATATTGCGAATGGCAATGTAACCAATCCCATCAATTTAGTTTCCAATGTAGAAAAGATATTGGTCACACATAAGTCCTCCATTGCCACGATACTCTCAAGGTAGCAAGATATATTTAAGACATGCAAACGTCGACTAATATGGTTTTTCTCTCAGGTCTTAAATCACTAACAACAACAGACAACCTTAAGCAGATATAATAGTGGGAGCAAATTGTAAACATCACCATTAGCCAAAACAAGACCACAAAGGTACTCCCAAATACGGGATATCTAATGATGACAGGCATGTCCTATATATATAGAACCATCTAAAAGGAAATTAGTGTTTATTTTACCTCAATCATGTGGTAAAAACATGATAGCTGCCATGTTTCTTCTTCACCAGTACAGTCTTTTCTAGCACCATGCTTTTTCTGACATTTAAAAAGTTCAGTTAGGCAAAAATCACCAACCAAGCTGCATTCAAAACTAACATAAAGCAATTACCTTATGCATATCAAACTTCAAAGAGAAAGTTCCACAAGAGGGACTAAGAAAGTAATAAAACAGAATCTATATTAATGTTTGCAATATATTATAGTGTTTCTAGTTCATCAATGTTATTTAAATTTTGTATTCATTTTCTAAGAAAAATTGGAAAATTTTCACCATCAATACCTAAAAAGAAATGATATTTATATAAAGAATTCAGAATACCAAGTCAGAGGTTGAATTTCAAAACTTCAGGACTTCATGATTATAGGTGGACAAGGAACATGGTGAAAAAATATTCCATATCATACTTGGCCAACCATTGGAACTTTTCTTCCCACAACATAAACCCCCTTCACACTCTAATGACCAGGGTCAAAGAGAGGCACTTCACTGCTTCAACTGATAATTTGGCCCAAAGGTTATCAATATATAAATATATATATATATATATACACACACATATATTTTATTTTTTTTCTTCTTTTCAGTAAGCAATTTAATGCTGATTGTAAGGGGTTTACCCAGAGAAATTATCCAACTCCTGCCAAGCCAGAGAAAAAAACCCAAATTGTTCAACCCAGCCAGAAAAACCTATGATAAATAACCCAAATAGTATAAACGGCAATACTAACAAACCCAACCAGACAAAATAAAGAAAAATAAACCAAATTGAAATCAGTATTAAACATACAATTAGAAGTTTTACTAATTCAAGTATATAAAAAAACTTATTCTCTCACCTGCCATGAACCTGCTATGAACCAAAAGGAATAATAGATTGGTTTTGTTCCTAGCAACCCTGCGAAACCAAAAGGTAAAAAAAAACAAAACGAAACAAAATTAATAACAATTCAGCCATACAGAGAACAAACGACAACAGTTAAAAAACCCATATGGAAAATTAAAGAATAAGGATGAGACGTACTGAGATTTTAGATTCGATAAACGGTGGAAACTTCGAACAAAAGGGCAGAGAGACGGAAGAAGCGCCGCTGAGTTGGATTGGAATAGAAGAAGCTAGAGGGTGGCGCCGCCGAGTTGGATTGAGATTCGATGGTGCGCCGTTGTCTGGTTCTTCTATTGTGGGTATGGGTTTGTTGAGCTAGAGAGGCAAACGTGATATTGTTATGAGACGAGATAGAGGAAAACGAGACAGAGCTGGAAAGGCTTTAGCGTTGAGACGAGACAGAGTAGAGAGGAAAACCTGAGGCGTTGGTGATGCATGAATGATTCTGCGTTCTTTTGCTTTGTTTTTTTTGGTTTATATATATAACCTGTTTAGCCAGTAACCAGTATCCCTTAAAATTATACCAATAGTCAGGATTTAAACAATGTTAAATCAACGGTTAAGATTAAGGTGGGTACCGTACCCCCCCCCCTTTTTCTGGAGGGGGTACGGTAGAATAACCCTTAAACATGATATGGCGTAAAGAGTTTCTTTACTGTGTCAATTGGAAAACTAAAAATTACTGTGACTTTATCCTTCTGCTTCTTGGCGCTGGCAATAAATATATGGACTCAATTTGCTTGTAGTGATTACACATAATTCTCTGTTTATTTGTGCCCAAATTGAAAAGATTTTCCATTGAGAAAGTCCATTGAGAAAGTACAAGCTGGCTCTACAAAAAAAGGGGGTCTATAGCCACGTTTTTTAAACGCGGCTATAGACCCCAAAAACGTAACTATAGAATATAGCCACGTTTCCTATAGCCGCATTTACAAACCAGGCCTAAACTGCGCAGCAATAGCCCCTGCGGGTCTATAGCCGCGTTTTTATAACCACGGCTAAAGGTCAGACCTATGATATGGACCTAATTTTTTTATAGTGTGATTTGGAGGAAATCAATGCCTCCTAATTTGATAAATTAAATACTATTTTGAAAGAATTCAAACCTTCAGGTTTCACTATTTAACACTTTGCAACACATATTTGTGGTTGCTTTTTATTTATTTATTGTCAACATATGAATTTAAATAAGATAGACAAAACTTGTAACTACACGTTGGATGTTCACTAAAATTTTCTCCCTCTAGCCTCTCTCTGGAGTACTAGATTGTAGAACCTAAGTTATCTTCCCTGGAATGATAATTTTCGCCCTCCAATAACAAAGTTATTGGTAGGGCTTGTGGGATTCCTTTTTTGGGGTGGGGAAACACTATCTCTCTATCCCCAATTTGTTTGTCTACTTCCACTATTTTCTTTTTACTCGCTTTCCAGCACAAACAGTGTCTCTCAAATTCACTTCCCATCTTGGATGATGTCATAAAGGATTGGAAGAAACTATCCCTTACGGATACAGAAGGGGCAAAGATCAGTCTAACTAAGTCAAAAAATCTGTTCAAACAAGAACATGTCTTAGCAGCAAAATTCATGACTCGAAGAGCCCTCAATGTTGAAGCAATTGGCAGAACCTTCAAGCCTCTGTGGCGGGCTCGAATTGATTTCAAATCAGAGAAGTAGGCGATCACATTCTATTATTTGTCTTCGAATTAGAGACAGATGCAGAACGGGTCCTAGCAACTGAGCCCTAGTCTTTCGATAAACATTTAGTCATTTTTTCACGATATGACTTCTCTATTCCTACAAGAAACCTGAGGTTCACCACCACAACCTTTTGGGTTCAAATTCATGGGTTACCAATGAATATTCTTGATCTTGAGACAGCTGTTGAGATTGGTGAGACGATTGGTACTGTCTCTAGGTCCGAACACTCAAATGATATGGTTGGTGGGGATTTTCTACGAGTCAGAGTGGAGGTCGATGTCACCAAACCCCTTTGCAGGGGTCGGAAGATAGCAATAAACAACACAAATGTTGCTTAGGCTGCTTTCAAGTACGAGAAACTCCCAAACTTTTGCTATTGGTGTGGAAGGGTGTCTCACTCAAATAAAGAATGTGAAATTTGGTTAGCAAACAAGGAAACTCTCAGTCTAGATCAACAAGAATACAGAGCATGGCTTCAAGCTTCGCCGTATAATGCTGGAAAAATCTCTTTCACTACAGTATCAGGTATGGGAGATGGTTTTGGGCGATCTTAGTCAGGAATTTCAGTCCCAAGGAAGTCACAAGATCAGGCCGATACATCCCAGCAACAAGCCTCCGATGAGTTGTCCGATCAATCTCAAGGTGGTGACATGCCCGTTACAAAGCCAGCCTTCCCAAAGTCTGCACCCTCTGTTTCCACGACAAACCTACCACAAAGCATTAATCAAGACGTTACAAAATTTAAGAAGGTAACGGATGCTAACGGTAACTCCCCAGCTGTGCATGACCAGTTACACGGCTTTGAATCCCAATTAAAAGTGGCAAATACGGAAATCAAGGAAATTGATACCCATAATAACTCCTTATCCAAAATTGACTCTGAAACAAATATGCTACCGAGTATCACAGAATTGAATGGAGATATTTCAGGTGATAATTATGAGGGTTTTCAAGCCTCACATAGCACGTGTCTCCCACCTCCACGTACGTGGAAAAAAAATATCACGTGACATCAGCCCTAGTGAGTCACTTATGTTGAACATCACCCCAAGGAAACGAAACAGAGAAGAAAGTGAAGAACCCCAACCAGAAAAATCAAACAAAAAACTCCAATTAGTCAAGGATCATGGCTATGAAAACTTAATGGTGGAGGCTGCTGTTCAGCCGCGCCAATTCCAATGAGTCTTTTATTTTGGAACTGTCGTGGGCTTGGGAACCTACGTACAGGGAAAGAGTTTGAAGTAGTGGTTCGAGCAAAAGATTCCTCCGTAGTGTTTTTAGCCGAAACATGGGCAGACGAAGCTAGGCTAAAAGAAATCAAACGTAATCTAGACTTCGAGAATTTATTTTTTGTGGAAAGAAACAACAGAGAGGGAGGTCTAGCACTATATTGGAGAGATTCGATTAATCTGAACATCAATACCTTCTCCAAAAATCATATAGACGCCATAATCAACAAAGGAAAAGAAGACGAATGGCGGCTTACGGGATTCTATGGAGAGCCAATGACACACAAGCGGTCTGAATCTTGGGATATGCTTAGACAGTTGAACAACAGACACAATTTACCATGGATTTGTGCCGGCAATTTCAACGAATTATTGAGGAGTTCCAAAAAGCTAGGAGGAAGCAGTAGAAGCCAATCTCAAATGCAACTATTTCGCAACGTGGTGGATGAATGTGGTTTTCATGATCTCGGATTTGTGGGATCACAGTATACGTGGAAGAAACACTTCGTTGACGGACACTCCATTTGGGAGAGGCTTGACCGTGGCCTTGTTAATAACAACTGGCTCATGAAGTTTCCAGGCACTAAAGTCCACTTCCTCTCATCAGACACATCCGATTATAGTCCACTATGGGTCGTACTAGATGGTTTGGAGCAGCCTTGCATGGTTAAACCATTCAGGTTTGAGGAAATGTGGCTTGCTGACCCAGGTTGTGCAAATATCATTGAAGCCGTGTGGTCCCCAAGGTCCATGGAAGATCCATCCGTGGGGGTGATGAGAAAAATTGAAAGATTAGGTAAGGAATTAAGCAGATGGAACCGAGTGCACTTTGGTAATGTCAGGAAGGAACTACAAAAAAAAAAAAAAGAGAAAGTTACTGAAGGAAGCTGAGGATCAAGCCATGCAAACAGGGTTGAATTTTAGAGTCTGTGCTTTGAAGCAGGAAATAAGGGACCTCATGGACAAAGAGAACCGATTATGGTTTCAACGGGCAAAGGCACTATGGGCTTCAAATGGTGACAAAAATTCTAAATTTTTCCACTGCCATGCAACACAACGGAAGCAGAAAAATTCTATCCTCAAAACCAAAGACACAAACGGACAATGGAGGACAAATCCTAAAGATGTGGACAGGTGTTTGATTAATTATTTTCAAGAGCTATTTACTTTGGCTCATCTCCAAAACTCTAATGCAGCAACAAACTCCATAGAGTCTATAATCAGTGCAGATATGAATGCACAACTCTCGGCAGATTTTATGATATAAGAGGTCCAAACAGACCTTAAGCAGATGGCGCCTTTAAAAGCTCCAGGACCAGATGGTATGCCCCCTCTTTTCTATCAACATTTTTGGAATTTAACTGGTGAAGATGTAACCAAATCTGTTCTTAAGTTTCTAAATTCAGTTTCTCTTCCTAAACACTTAAACCATACTTTCCTCACCCTTATCCCAAAAAAGAAAAACCCGGAATATGCATCTGAATTTAGACCTATAAGCCTTTGCAATGTATTGTATAAAATTTTTTTGAAAGTCTTGGCAAATAGGCTAAAACGAATCCTACCAAAAATTATTTCAGTACATCAAAATGCTTTTACTAAAAGCCGTCTCATTTCTGACAATATTTTGGTAGCTTTTGAATCTCTCCATAGCATGCAAAAACACACAGGAAAAGATGATTTTATGGCGATCAAACTCGACATGAGCAAAGCTTATGATCGAGTGGAATGGCCATACCTTGCAGCTATTATGAAAAAAATAGGCTTCAATGAACAGTGGATAAAACTTGTCATGCTATGTGTCACAACAATATCTTATTCAGTTCTTGTCAATGGAGAACCAAAAGGGATGATACACCCGTCAAGGGGGATCAGACAGGGCGATCCATTATCCCCCTTCCTATTCTTATTATGTACTGAAGGCCTACATGGTCTAATTAGTAAAGCAGCAGCCAATGGTGATATTCGGGGTTATTCTCTTTGTAGAAATAGCCCACGCCTAACCCACCTCCTTTTTGCAAATGATAGTCTGTTGTTTTGCAGGGCAACAAATCAAGAGTGCCAAAAAATCCTAGACATCCTGGATTGCTATGCTCAATGTTCGGGACAACAAATAAATCAAAGCAAAACCACAATCTTCTTCAGTAAATCCACTTTTGAGGAGACTAGAGAGCACATCAAGCAAGCTTTGGGAGTTCCGGAGATAAAGCAATATGAGAAATATTTGGGGTTACCATCTCTTGTGGGGAAAAACAAGAAAGCAAGCTTCAACTACATTAAGGAGAGGGTGTGGAAGAAAATTCAAAGGTGGAAAGAAAAGCTTCTATCTCAAGCCAAGAGGGAGGTATTGATCAAAGCCGTAGTCCAAGCTATTCTTACATATACTATGAGCTGCTTCAAACTTCCGATGGAATTGTGCACAAAAATTGAAAGTCTCATTAGGAAGTTTTGGTGGGGACAAAAAGGGGAGCGAAGGAAAATACATTGGGTGAAATAGGAAACACTTTGTCAACCAAAATCCAATGGGGGTATGGGATTTAAAGACCTAGCCCTTTTCAATGATGAATTATTAGCAAAACAAGCAGGGAGGTTATTGCATAATAAAAACTCTAGTTTTATCGAGTTTTCAAATCAAAGTTTTTTCCACACTGCTCCATCATGGAGGCTTTGGACTCAAATTCAGGCTTCTATGCTTGGTACAACATCTTAAGGGGTCGTGATGTACTCAGGAGAGGAGTAAGGTGGAGAGTGGGGTGCGGAGAATCAATCGGAGTTTGGAATGATGCATGGCTACCGTCCCTAGAACAGCCACAGATATTATCCTTTCCTATTGCTGGCTTTGAAGATATTCATGTGTGTGACCTCATCGATCCAGCTTCAAGGCAATGGGATTTGGCTTTGCTACAAGGTCTGTTCAGCGCCCAAGAGGTAGAAATAATATCAAGTATCCCCTTATGCAGCAACCATGTTGAGGACAAGCTTGTTTGGCCATTTACACCTTCAGGTATGTGCACAGTTAAGTCTGGATATCGTTTTCTCACCAAAGAAAATTTTGTTCAGCCAACTACTGTAAATCAGAACCATGGTGGAGGACTTTTGGAAACTTATATGGGGATTAAATGCCCCAAATAAAGTGAAGAACTTCCTATGGCGGTCTTGTAAAGAATCACTCCCTGTCAAGAAAAATTTAAAAAGACGAAAAATCATCCAAGATGACAGTTGTGACCACTACAAGCTGCAAACCGAGAGTGCATTGCATGCTCTATGGGAATGCTCAGAGATCTCAGTGGTTTGGGATTCATTTCCGGAGTTGAAGTTTCATCAGAATCAGCATTTTTCATCAGTTACAGACCTCATCATCCATGCACATGAAAAGAAGAATAACTTGAACTTGATGGCAACCATCCTATGGACAGTGTGGCATAGACGGAATCAGATTATAACTTTAAACAAGGACAACCCTATCACCCAAGTGGTCCAAAACGCCAAGCAAACCCTTCAGGACTTCCACAACGCTAACATGGTACAAGCAGCTCAAGTACCTATTAGTACTCGTCCTCGGGTCAGATGGAAGCCACCACCTGAAACTTCTCTAAAGGTTAATTTCGACGGTGCAACGTTCAAGGATATCGGGAAGGCAGGTCTAGGTGCTATGATTCGAAACTCATCTGGACAGGTCCTAGCATCCCTATCTGAGCAGGTTCCTCTCCCACACACATCGGATATTGTCGAAGCCTTGGCAGCGGCACGATCCATTTCCTTTGCACTTGAACTTGGCTTCTCATCCTTTATCCTTGAAGGAGACTCAGAGGTAGTGATAAAAGAGCCTCAAGAGCGACGAAGCGACACTCTCCCTTTTTGGCCACATTCTAGACTCGGCAAAACAAAAACAGAGACCAGCTGCTGCATTTCCTTCTCTCACGTTTGTAGGCTTGGTAATTCTGTTGCTCACAACCTAGCGAAACATGCTAGACATGTTTGAGATTTTTCAGTGTGGATGGAGGATGTTCCTCCACAAAAAAAAAAAAAAAAAAAAAAAGACTTCCAAATAAATACAGATACATACTAAAATTAATTTAATATATCAATAAAACTTATCCTAATCCAAAAAAATCTCACTAATCCAAATTCAACTAGTTTATTTGAATCAATAAAACGTATTATCATTATTTATCCAACAATTTTCAACATGTTCCAATCCCCCCAAGGCTCAGGAATCGCGAGTGCCAATGAAATTAAAGGGTAGCTAAAGAAGGCACTTCCCAGAGTAAATACTATATACAAAGGTACTAACAGCCAAGCGAACAAGAGAATCCATTGAAAATTCCTTAAAATCTTCACATATATATACCAAACATGGCTGACTCTAAGGTAAGCCTGAAACTATTTATAGACAAAACGAGTCAGCGAGTCCTTTATGCTGAAGCGGGCAAGGAATTCATCGACTTCCTCTTTAACATTCTCGCCTTGCCTGTCTCAACTTTCGTTCCACTTCTCAATGATCAGGAAATGGTGGGCAGCTTGGGAAACATTTACGAAAGATTTCAAAATTGAAGTCCTACTTACCTTCAACAATTCGTGAACAAAGACTCTCTGTTGAAGCCCAAAGTCTACGCCCCTCGTCGTATTGGAGGCCCTCTTCAATTACCAAACGTTAAATCCTCAACATCCAGGAGATTCTATAGGTGTAGTAAAGGTCACGCATAGTTCACTGATGACAATACATCATTCTGTCCTTTGTGCGAGATATCAACGAAGACTACGACCTTGGAGTTATATTATGTAGGTCCAAAAAACACTCCGTACTTGTACAGTGATCTTGAGCAATGTTAAGAATGGCTGTAGCCTTTGGTTTGTTAACTATCACTTTATATGAGCAATGTTAAGAATGGATTTTTTTTCCCGTTGGCCAAAAAAAAAAAATGCAGGATAAGGCCAGTCACTTGAGTTTGAGTCACCAATAATACTTGGAGCTTAAAAATGAGAGATGCTTAAACTAATTGTTGGTAGAGCTATAAAGGTACTAGTGTAATTTTTAGGTACTCCCAAAGCATTTATAAATTGTGCCCCCTCCTCTAATTATCACCATTTCTCTATGTTTAGAGAGTACTTAAGAATTTTCCACTTGATCAAGCTAAGCAACCTTACCTTATCAGTCCCTATGCGGTCAAAAGTAATTTCAATAAGGAAGTGATAGCAAAAAGACAATACATATACATAAATATAAATATATATATATATATATATTTCATATTCATATAGTTGAACCTAGTTCACCATTTTTGTGGTACTAATCAAGACCATTTAATCTATGATAAATCTTACTGATATTGATAATGACTCTTTAGCCAGTTTTTCCATTCATTAATTTCATAATTTTGAGGGGTTTTATATTTCAATTCGAAATCAAATATTCCTTGTGTTCCAACAAAATACTTCCTTATTCCATTTTTAAGAAGAAAAAAAGAAGAAGATGTTCTGTAATATTTAAAGACAAATCATAACTTATCTAGAGTATTAATAGGCAAAGCTGAGAGAAAATCCAATTAGGTTTTAAATTGAATTTTAATTGTTGTCTAATTTTGCGTCATATATCTTATTTAAGTTTTTTTTTTAATTTTTGTTATAGGTGAGTTAATGAGGTGCAAAAAACAAAGAATCTAATATAAATAAATCATCAAAAACTCAATAAACAAAAAAAAAAAAAAGTAAACTCATGCGTATATCCAAAAGAAAATAGATTCCAATTGTTGTCTAATTTTGCATTACGTGTCCTATTTAAATTTTTTTTTTTTCATTTTTGTTCTAAGTGAGTTAATAAGGTGCAAAAGATGAAGGGTCCAATATAAATAAATCATCAAACACTCAAATTATGTGTGTAATTATAATTTTTTGATGGAAAGAGTATAATTTGAGTGTAATTATAATTACACTCAAATTATACTCTCTCCATATATGTGTGTAATTATAATTTTTTTAATTGTATCATGCATATGTACGAGTTATATACTAGTTTATAGAATATATAAATATATATATATATATATGCTTGTGATAAGTAAGATGAGTCCCCAAAAATCAGGTAGTAATATGTTATTTCCTAGTACACAGAAAAATGTGTATATAAATATATATATATATATATATATATATATATATATAATCCTAATCATAATACTGAATCGTAATACTAATCATAATACTAAATCGCACCTTGAAGCTTGAGGTCTTTGCTATACACAATACAAAAAAGTCCTGGAACTAAACTTTAAACCTCGTAAGCTTAAACTTACCTATTAAATTTTCTAGAAAACATTTATATTAGACCATCCCCATTATCCACGGCCTTAATTGGCCCAAAAAGACTTCAATACTTTCATGGGAAACCAACATTAGCATGCATGCAGCAATCAATTAATAATTTCGACCATTCCTCTTCCCCATGTGTTAAAACCTCTCTCCAATTATATATAGATCTATATGCAATGCCCTTTCCAATACAGTCGCTTCATATTTTTATAACTAATCAGCCTAAACAGCAATGGCATCCTCCAAAATGAGCTTGAAACTTTTCATAGACAAAAAAAGTAACCAAGTTCTCTTCGCTGAAGCAGGCAAGGAATTCATCGACTTCCTCTTTACCTTCAACCAAATTTTATCAAAGACACACTCCTGAAGCCCAAAGTTTACGTCTCTGGTGGTTGTGCAGACCCTCTCCAATTGCCAAACGTGGAATTATCAACACCAAGGAAATACTATGTGTGTTCTAGTAGTCACAGCCACAGGTACGTGTCTAATGATAAAATTGCAGTCTGTCCTTCGTGCCGGACTTCTATGAGCTGCTATGGTGAAATTGTAGACACATCAATACCCTCCTCTGTTGAGGGAGGGTACGTGAGAGGGTTGGTTACGTACATGATGGATGATCTAGAGGTGAAACCATTGTCCTCGATTGTGTCTATCGGCACTATGCTTAACAAGTTTAATGTCAAGGACATAGGGGCTCTTGAGGAAAACGTGGTCAATTTGAGCATGGATGTGGTATGTTATAATCATTCTTTTCTTAAATTTTTATCACAGTACCCATTCTTTTTTCGTAATAATTTCTGTTCTTTCCATTGTTGAAAATTATAATACGCTCTTTATAACTTTGAATGAGGGTACTAACAGTGATATAAGTGGTCTTTTAATCACAGCTAGTTTAGTCTTTAGAGTAGTTAATTAATATATCACATAAAATTATGGCACGGGCATTAACATTTTTTCTCGGTCAAAATATTAGCTAAAAATAATAATTATAATGGAATTGACAAATTTGGTATTGATGTGCATCATTATTTCAAGATGTTGAAAAACTTAATTAACAAAAGATCATTAATTCTACCTGTTACGTACACATGATTTGTGTGTCAATTCTCATTTTTTGTTGCTTTGATATTGTATATTGCTATGACTTTTGGGCAAAATTGTTCAAAACCTACCATTCTTACTTAAAAACATATTGTCGTATATTCTCTCTTTCTGATCCACTCACTCATAACATACAGGCTAAAATCCCTTATTGTGAAAGTGTCACTTTTCTCTTTATATAATAACTATTTTGCTTGTTCATCTGGTTTATTTTTAGGGTTTGAAATTGCTCAAGACTTCTTTGCATTCGAATAGTGTTCTGACTGATGTTTTCCTCCCGATGTTGAAGAAGGAAGTGAAGATGGAGAATTAAATATCAATTTTCTGAATTCTGTGGGATTGCCAAATTTTTGTAGTTTTGTTTTGTTGCAGAAATGATCTTAATGTCGAATTTTGTTTGGCAATGTAATGGACAATGTGCTTGCTCCTCTCTCTTCCCCTTGTGTTTGTTAGCCAATTTATATGCTCAACTTCTTTTGGTGAAAAATGTTGCTCTATTTTTTCTTTCAAAGAAAAAATGCAGTTTTGAAAGCCATTCGGGAATGATCTTGATCAACATATTCAAATCGTGTCTAAAATATATCATTTTAAAAAAATAATTTACACTTACTACAACAATTAGACCCCGATTGATAAAATTAACAAATTTTAAATCCAAGTTGTTAATTAGATTTATTATTAATAAACCTTGTTAAAACATGTAAAGTTGTAATTTACAACTATGTTTTTGTTGGCTTTTATTCTGTGCCAAATTTGATTGTAATTATGTTCAATTTTATGTACCATGTATTTTATGTGGGATTTATTTGTAAGGGTTGTGTGAAAGAGAGAGAGTGTGAAGACTCAAGGCAATTGAAGACTAAAGCTATTTTTGCAGGTAGTTCGCGAGTAAGCTTCCCGCGAAGTGAAGCATATGCCCTGCACATGACTAGAATGCGAAGAGTCAGGACAGGATGAAGATAGTTGGTTTTCGCGATTGTCTCGCGGGTAAGGCCTTCCTGCGAGATACCCGTGAAACATTTTGTTTTGCTGAATTGTCATTTCTGATACACACTTTCTGTACCTACACTATATATACCCCCATTATCCACATATATTGAGGAGCACTTCTGAAAGAAAACCCTAGCCACAAACCTTGAGAGTTAGAGATTGTTATACTTACAATTCTCTACACAATTACTTGTGGATTTTCCTCAACTCCTACCTCTCCATTTCCATACCATTGAGATGTTGATAGCCCAAACACTTACCACACCCTTTCAGAGTGTCTAGTGAGATTTTGGTGCTGCTGAGAAGCATTGGAAGAAGCCAAGCTTTGGCAGATGCAATCGGGCGTATTGCGGAATCTGGAGAGCTAGACAAGACACGGTTCCGAGAAGCCTTGTTGGAGTAGAAGTTTGGAGGGCTTAAGTGCATTGGGTAGATTAGGCTTGGAAGGTCTTTTACTATTCATGTATCCCAACTGATTGTCTAGTGGATCGATTACCGCTTGGAGGGCGGCAGAGAGGTTTTACGTAGAGTACTTCAGTTTCTTCTTCGATAACACATCGGCGTGTTATCTTATATTTGCATTCTTCTTCCCTACTCTTTTAACTTTCATTTTACTGCTATGTTGTGATGAATATGGCTTAGAGTAGCTTATTTGTTTGTACGCTCGCATTTACTCTTTTCAGCACTTTGTATAAGTTAGAGTAAAATCAATCGAGCCGTAATCTTTTATTTGGGGGTCTAAACAGCTCTTGTGTTTTAACACATTTTTGAGCTTTCAAAACAAACTAACATCAATATCATGCACAGCGGAATAGTAAATAAGACAAGATATGATAACCTATGAAAACTAATAAAACAAACTAGTTTCACAGTAAAAAAAACCCGGGGGGAAACTTTCCCTAAAAGCAATCCACTATAATAAATAGAAGTTTTAGATCTAGTACAAAATCTTTGTCCCTACACTCTACAATTCTCGTAGATAAACTTACAGTAGAAACTTTCTACCGCTTCAGAACTTTTGAACTATTCAATATATGAACACCACCCTTTTGCACAAATCCTAGTACATGACTAACCAATGATGCACGGTTCCCAGTACGTGACTAACTCCAGCAACTTGAAGATATTGTTGGCTGCAAAGTTCTTCACTTCATCAACAATAATGATCAAGAAGCACTTGGTTACAAAACCCTAAAGCGTAAAGACGCAGTAGCTTCTTTCAGAGAGAATAAGACACTAGGTCACTTTTTGCATGTGTTCTCCATGTATAGTCACTCAATAAAAATGTGATGGACTTTAAAATAAACTTTATATATGTTTAGGGTTGTGAGAAAAGAAACCCTACACATACACATCAGCTTGGGCCGAAAATCATATCTGAAAATTCTGATTTCGTAGATCTCAACAAATTTTTAGTCGAGCTTCTATCGAGCTATCTGTTGAGATTTAATGAATAGCACTTTTTCACTTGTTTCTTGGACAGATTTGCATGGCTTCAATACTAAACTTGAACTCTTGTTCCTTGAAATACTAAACTCATCCTAGATCTACCCAATTACAAGTAAAGTGCATTTTGTCAAATGATTAGACAATTTACATAACATATGTCTCTAACAATATTCACATATGTCCTAACATAACTAACTAAAAAATTATATTAGATTTTTGTTATAAAATTATATTCCTATTATTTTGTTCCAAGTGTTCTTCTAATTCTACTCTTATTAGTATTTGATATCAAGTGTTTTTAGATTAGAAATGTTTAAATTTTGTATCAATTGTCATTTTATCTCTAATTTTTTGTCACATGTTTTTCCATAAAAATAAATCTCACTTACAAAAACATTTATAAATTAATTCCAATATCCATTTAAATTAATCCATGTTTTTTTAATGAAATTTACTATTAGATTTTATATAAATTTCAATTGAAAGTTTTCTCATTTTCTAAAAAAAAAAAAAAATCTTCATTTTGAATATATTTCCATGATATATATGCATAGTCTTCAATGATAAATTGTATTTTATTATTTAGTACTCAATTTCGTCATGTTTACTCAATTACAACGGTAGAAGAGAAAATATTAGAATCTTAGATATTTCTGTTGAAAACATCAAAAAGTACTAATTAAACACTTAAACTATAATATTCTTAGAAAAAAATAATGATATTTAAATATTAGAAGATAGATCAATTAAAATTAGTAAAATAGGTCTCAAATTATATTGTGTCAACCTTATATATTATACCTTTAAATTTGTGAAATATTAAAAATATATTATACCTATCAAAAAAAAAAATATATATATATTTATATATATATATATATATATACACACTATGGGTTAAACTCTCATTTTTAACCAAAAGAGATTATGGATATCGATGTTCTATTGTCTAACCAAAAGAGATTAGGAAAGTATATGGATACTAGTAAATTTTTTTTAAGTGGAGCAAGCATCACTAGTGTGGTTATGAAATTAATATATATCTTGATTCTCATGACACCTTAAGCCATCTCTCTCTCTCTCTCTCATAATGTTATTATTCATCTTAAATTTTTTGTTATAAATGGGTAATATTGGATTTAACTCTTTTTTTTTTACTACATCATCAATGTTTTAAATATAAAAACAAAATTCTGTTTTTTAATAGATAAAAAATAATATTAGTTACTAAGGAAAGAATTTGCTATATAAAAAGGTATGTGGCAACAAAAAAAAAAGGACATATGTTCAAGGATCATGTGCAATACACATGACCAAGTGGATAGGATGAATATGAGATATAGCTACTAGCTAGCAATAATTCATACACAATTCAAAGAAAATGAGAGAGAAAGCAGTACACTTTCTTTTTACAGTGGACCGTGACATAATAAGACGGGTAGGGTTTTTGATTTTCAATCAAATGTTATCTATCTATCTAGAACAAGTCTAGTGCCACAACTTGTGGCAGTGCCACAACTCGCCCATGCGGCGAGTTGTGGTTGGTGAAGGGGTGATGGTGGGTTCATGTGAGGACACCCCTCCACTAGGCACAATTCGCCACATGGGCGAGTTGTGCCACAAGTTGTGGCACTAGATTTATTCATCTATCTATATCAAGGGTCTATGACTGTGTAGGCCACAACAAAACAACATAATTGCCTTTAGGCCCATGGGCAAGTTGTGGTTGGTGAAGGGGGTGATGGTGGGTCCATGTGGGGACACCCCTCCACCAGTCACAACTCGCCACATGGGCAAGTTGTACCACAAGTTGTGGCATTAGACTTATTCATCTATCTATATCAAGAGTCTATGACAGTGTAGGCCACAACAAAACAACATAATTGCCTTTAGGCCTTATTATTCTTGGTCATACGCTGCTGATTGTGAGGAGTAAAGGTAAAGATTTTATGTTGATTAGATGGGACAGCTTAGGTTTTAGCAATGTGAATGTGTATATGTATACAAAGCATGCTTCAATATTACCCATTCAGCATTCATTCTGGTGTTTTTTACCCAATAAATGACTGACATCTGTTTCAAAAAACCATATCGGATTACTCCATTAAGGGTTTGTTTGGATACCACTTATTTTGCCAAAACTGAAAACTTATTGCTGAAAGTACTGTAGATAAAGGTAAAAGTTAGCTGAAATAGTACAGTGGGGCCCATGAATAATACCAAAAAGTGCAGTGGGACTCATGAATTGTAGCAAAAATAAGCTGAATAGTGAAATAATCTTCATTTTTCATTGGTATCCAAACGGAGGCTAAGTGTATGTTTGGCTCCAAATTAAAAAGTTAGCTTATTTTACTATTCAGCTTATTTTTGCCATAATTTATGAGTCTCATTGCACTTTTTAGTACTATTCATGGGTCTCACTATACTATTTCAGCTAACTTTTACCTTTTTCTACAGTACTTTCAGCAAAATGTTTTCAGTTTTAATAAAATAAGCGGATCTCAAATAGACCATAATCCAAACAAAATGACAATCTTGACAAGGGATTGATTGGTGGACTTTTTGAGTGATTCACTGAAGCTCTCTCTGTTAGGGGTGTGCAAAAAACCCACCGACCCGCCAAACCCGACCCGACCCAACCCAACCCGCCGGGTTGGGTCGGTTTTTAAGGCTTGGTGGGTTGGGTTGGGTTACAAAATTTTTTTTTATAGCGGGTCGGGTTGGGTTTTGGTCATAAAATTACAAACCCGCCAAACCCGACCCGACCCACCGACCCACCCATATTTAATATATATTTAAAATATGTTATATATTTAATAAAAAAAATTTAAAACTAGCTGTAGGGCACTTATATATATATTTAATAATTTTAAAAAAAAAAACTAGCTGTAGAGCAGCACTTCCTCGGTTCCTCCTACTAATACTAATTTAATATATATATAATATATTATATAATTAATAAATTTTTTAAAATAACCAGTTCTTCCTATCCTATATAAAAGCCAATTAGTTCACACAAACCCTAATAAATTACTATTGTTGTTTAGTCATTAGTGTTGTTTGCCTTTAAGGAATTACATTGATACTAATCTTTGGGTTTTTTTAATATATTAATATTTATATTTTTTTTTACTCAATTTAATAATAATAAAAATAAAAAAAATTTTGCCAAACTCATGGGTTCAACCTGACCCAACTCGACCCATGTGGGTTGGGTTGGGTTGGGTTGGATTTATATGATGGGTTGGGTTGGGTTGAATTTTTTTTGACCCACCATGGTGGGTTGGGTCAAAAAATCCCCTCAACCTGACCCAACCCGACCCATGCACACCCCTACTCTGTCACTGTGTGTTTCTCTCGCAACAGCAGAATGGCTCTCGTTTGCTTTAGCTTTTTCTCTGAGCCATGTTATAAAAAAATTAAAATAAAAATTTAAAATTTTAAAAAGTTATTTTGACACAAAAAAACATTATTTTATTTATTTTAATACACAACTTTACAATACACATCAAATATTTTATCATTTTATCATTTTAATTAAATATTTTTTTATTTATTGTTTTTTTATTTTTTTTATTGTTTTTTTATGCTTTCTTTTTTGTTGTTTCGGTGGAGATATTAAGGTGAGAGAATGTTTGAATATTATTAATTAAAGGAAAATACTAGAAACACAAAAAATTTAATAAATTTCATTACAACTCGCTACTTGGCGAGCTGTGAATGATGGAGGTCAAATGGTGGGTTCATACTTTCACCACTTATAACTCACCATGTGATGGATTATGGCAACAGTTGTGAGATTTTTTTTTGTCCCTAACATTGCTCTTAATTAATCCCCAAGTTCCCTACCGTCATCAAGAGAGAAAATTTTGAATGATTACTCATCAGTCTCTACAATGCTATTATTGACACATATCATGAATGCGATTTTTTTTATATTTGGTGTGCTTAGAGTATTGGCATCATGTGTGCCAAGTGCTAAATTTTTAGCATTTGGCACACCAAACACCAAAATTCTTGCCTTATGAGATGTGCCAAATCTCAAATAGCATGCATTTTATCAAATAATTACATAAGTAATCCCAAGATACCAGAAAAGAACCAAATGTATGTAACATTTCAACTTAGATTCACTTCGCACACCGTAATGCATGTATATATGTAGAGACCAAAAAGATCACAACACTAACAAACAAGGAACAAAACTTATAGCATGGTCATTGCACTAATCTTGATCTAGTGTACAGAGCATGATAACATGTCCAAGACTGAGTCTTGGTGATTGAGCTAAGCTTCTCTCATGGAAATAAACAAATTTCACGAAAGGTCCACTCCCAAATTCTTTAAAGATGACAAAGCCTTTTCTTTTCACTAGGATATTTTATCAAACATGTTGAATATAGAAGGAATGAACATAAACTGTGATATCAATTGGCCATGAATTCCTAAGTACCCAAAACAAATACCATTCAAGAAACATCATTCCATCAAACACTAACCATAATCATCAAAGAGATCAACATGGGTATCAAAGGAAACAAAAAAAAATCATCAAGAACATCCATGGAAAAAAATTTCATGGCCAAGAAAATCCGAGAAATTCGTCATACCAAAACATAGGGAACTCACCCCATTCATTGCTTGAAAGATTTGTGATTGCTTGAATCTTGGAGCAAGAATTATCATCCTTTGTTGGAGGAACAACATACCTTAAGATCTAGAAGGTTTTTAGATTGCCCATTAAAGCATTTGAATATCTAAGATGAGAAGGCCACGGATTACGGGGAGGAAAGGTGAAGCGATGAGAGGGGCAGTACCGAGGTTGTCGTCACTGCCCAGTGGGAATTGTAGAAGATGACCCAACTTTGGCAGAAATACATTTTGTTTGGCGTTTGGGGAAAATGATCCCATGGAATAAGAAAACGTATTCTGATATTCCATAAACCAATTTGGAAGTTTTCAATGCGAAAATTTCTAAGTGTCAAAGAAAAAAAAATTAAAGAAGTCAATAAAAAGTGTCAAAGAAGTCAATTGTTTTTTTTGTTCCTTATAAAAAGTTTTTGAATTATTTTTTAAATCAATATCCTTAGAGTATCTATTAACTTTTTCCTTAATTAATAGTAACTATATGAGTCCTAATGCCGAATATTGTGATGAAATATTGTGAAAGTACTCTTTTTTTTTTTTTTTATTACGTTAATTAACTATTTGGCTCTCTTATCTGGTTTATTGTTAGGGTGTAAAATTGCTCAAGGCCTCTATGCAGTCGAAGAGTGTTCTTACCTATGTCTTCCTCTCAATGTTGCTGTGATCCCTCAGTTTAATCAAAGCTCTCAAGCATGATGCTATTAAGTTTGTAGTTTTTGGTTATTTCAATGTACTAGAATAAATGGGTTGAATTTCACTGCATCGTCATATTTTAAATATAAAATAAAATTATGATTAAATTTTGTTTTAGCAGTGATGTTGGCTCTTCACTTTTATCCCATAAAATGACACAAGTTAAGAATTAATAAATACTCAATTAATGTTATGGTATATGATATATCTTCTCCTCTTCTATAAAATTTTAAAAAAAAAATTACTAACAAATAAGAATAAAAAATAATGTGGTTTAAAAAGAGTTATTTTACTATGCAGATTGGCAAACTAAAAATTACTAGTATCAGGGATGGTTCCGCGATTCCTTTTTTTCTTTTATCCTTCCGCTTCTTGGCGCCGGCAAGAAATATATGGACTCAATTTGCTTGAAATCATTAATTACCACACATAACCCCCTCATTAATTAGTGGCCTAATTGAAAGGATTTTCCATTGAGAGAGTATAAGTGTCCATGATATGGACCTAATTTTTTTCAAAATAAATACAAATACGTATAAAATTCCTATAATTTATCAATAAAACTTATCCTAATTCAAACGAATCTCACTAATCCAAATTAAAACTAATTTATTTGAAACAATAAAATGTATTTTCATTTTTACCTAACAATTTTCAAGCTAAACTAGTCTTGTTACAGTCCATGCATGCAGCAATTGAGTATATTACTTACTGTTCCAATCCCCCAATTCCCAGGAATCTCGAGTGCCAATGAAAAAGGTAGCTAAAGAAGGCACTTCCTAGAGTGAATTCCATCTAAAAATGTAGTAACAGCCAAACCAAAGAAGCCGCTGAGCCAGAGACTCCATTGAGGACCTAAGGCATGCACGTACAACTTTCATTACCTTACACTGTGACCAATGCCCATCCTAAAGGCTACCCCCGTCTTCGTTCTCTTCATTTGCCTCCTTGAAGCCCCCCAACCCTCCAACAACTCTCTTCAATTGTTTAGGAAAAAGGTTAGGAACATGACTTTATGCCCCAACTTTTAACATAATTTTAAGATGGTTAACTTTGAGTTGTGAGTTCATGTGAAAATAATTTTCTATCACTTAATCGTCGTTGATCACTTCATCAACTTATGGCAAAAGAATTATGACAAATGGTATGATCTTATAAAAACTTTTTTAAATGCCTCTAAAATAAATCTATATCCAACCCATTTTTGAATGTCCATGTTTTAATTTTAGTTTAAAAACAACTTATGTCACCGAAGGGGACTTACCTGTCGGGTAATGGGAATCAAAGATGTAAGAATTGCACATCATATGTATATGGTGTGAAAGGAGTTACTTTACCATGCAAATTAGTTCCTTTAATTCCCTTTCATTTTTAACTACATGTGAGAGTGAGACTGTGAGACACGTGTGTGTGTTTAATATATATATATATATATATATATATATATATATATATATATATATACTAGCCTCGTCACACGCGCTTTGCGCATCTGATAAGGCTTTTTTTTTTAGGAAAAAAAACTGTGTTTTTATTATATATATATATATAATTTTTATTTTGAGAATCTTATTTATAAGTGGATAAAGCAATTTGAAAATTAACCGAAGAGTGGTCCTATTTTTTAAGCAATGTTTTAGTGGGAGTTAGAGTAGTATTTTTACCATATTGTACTTTAGTTTTGTCTCTACTTAAACATATGGGTGTAAAAGCATTTTTGAACTAAAAAATGAATAATCCAAACAGGAAAAGTCCCTTAAATAGTAGTAGTAGTAGTAGTAGTAGTAGTAGTAGTAGTAGTATATATATATATGTATATATATATAACTTATAAATGTCAAATATCTTATATCAAAATAAAAATGTGCGAAAAAGGTTCATAGTGGGAGAGGATTTTATAACAATAGATATAGGCTTTTTCATTCGAATCATTGCTTTATTTGCCTTTTGACAAAGAGAAAAAAAAAAAAAAAAATGCTTCCCCACTAGAATTGAGTAATTACTAAAGAAAGGTTTCAAATTGGTACGGGCTGATACATAAGAAAGAACTGAGGTATCAGAATATGAAATTTATGTCGTACATAATTGCTTTAGCAAACGAACCTAGTTTTAAAAGTAAAAAGAGAAAAAGAAAAGCTAAGAGATAATTACAATGAAGTGAATAGATGCACAGACAAGCTCGCTAAGGGAGGCTGCTCCTCATCAGCTGATTTTGTTGTTTTAGATAATCCCCATTCTGCTGAATTATGTATTATTTTGGATTCAGATGCTGCTGGTTTGTACTCTTTATTCTTTAAGGCTTTCAGCCACAACTCTGCCAGCTTTGGCTAGTTAATATTAATGCATTCCCCTTTTAACCAAAAAAAAACTTTTCGTAATTCCTCATTTCGTGGCCGACATTGAACTGTGGTTCACCAATAGGACTATTCAGGATTTCTTAAGTTCTGAGCATGGTCCGCCAAGCAACATGTACATAAGTTGTCCATTGCATCATAGTGATGCCATATCGGTTTGTCCAAAAATCTTCGTAAAAAAAATAAGGTTAGACAGAGTCCATGGAAGAAACCAATGTGAGTTTAAAACTTCTAATAGACACAGAAAGCAATAGAGTGTTTTTTGCTGAAGCGCGCAAGGATTTCATCGACTTCCTCTTTCATATTCTAGCCTTGCCAGTTGGAACTTTCATTCCGCTTCTCAAAAAGCAAGGAATGGTGGGCAGCTTGGGGAGCATTTACGAGAGCATTGGAAGTTTAAGTACTACATACCTTCAACCAAGCGTGAACAAAGAGACTCTCCTGAAGCCCAAAGTACACATCTCTAGTGGTGGTACTGGAGTCCCTCTCTTATTGCCAAACGTTGAATCATCATCATCTACATCCATGAAATTTTATAGATGTGAAAGACACTATGGCGGCAACTGTTTCGATTATGTGGCTAATTATGAGAACGCAATCTGTCCTTCGTGCCAGAATGTTATGACCCGCGAGATTCGTTTCGTAGACCCACCAAGCGCAGTGAGTACGGGATCTTCGTCCAGTGAGG